>JAYMTA010002618.1:0-16074 GCA_036897625.1 Pelargonium cotyledonis | reverse complement strand
TATGTATGTATGTATGTATATGTATATGTATATGTATATATGAATGTATGTATGTATGTATTCATATCATTGAGCAAAAACAAACAAAAGCAATAGAAGAACATCATTACTATTATTCAAAGAATGCAGTCGCAATTAGACATTTTCATGGATTTCCTTCTTTAAGAAAAAAAAAAAAGCAATGTATTAAATGAGTTATCCAAAAAATGATTGGAGCGAGAAACTGAACAAGGCATGCAATATTAGAGGCATCATTTTCTTCACCAGTAAGAATATTACCAGCAGTAGCAGCCTTCGATCCTTTGACCTTGGGAGCGAAGGTCAAATGATACTCTACCACCAAATCCCCTGGATGATGGGTCTGCCAAAGCTCAAAACCATCAGTTACCATCTTTACATCAACATTTCCTGCACTGTGAGAACAAGAATAAAGTGATCACACTAACGCATTATCTTCATTGTCTAGCAATCATTTTTGCACTGAAGTTGGATAATGAAACAGAAATAAGAAACACAAGATCATTATTTACTAGATCTCATCATGTAGACGTGACAAAGAATGGTAGATTCATGGGGGTAAGGTTGTTTTGGTAATTGGATGGATATTTGGATTGACATCCAGATATAATTTACTAGAGATAGCTTACTTGTATCCAGGGGCATTTTAGGCATTATATATATTATGAGGTCTCTTCTGGTATCTTTGTCTGCAAGTACTATGGGACCAGGCTCCTCCAAAAACAAAAACGTCAGCAAAAGCCCAAGGAGACTGACAGAAGAATCTCCATTACTGTTGTAACCTTCTTTTCTATTTTTTTTAAAGGAGAAAGGAGAAAATTTCCAATTATTCTGTTAAAAAAAATTGTTCAACATGATTTAAGTTTGTTCATGAAACAGAGAACTTGGACCTTTTCTAAAGCCACTCAGAAATGCTCCATACCATCTTACTCCTCTCATTTATATAATTAATTTCCCTTTCTGTGCTTCATATTCAATGAAAAAAAAAAACTCACATAATTTTCACTTCAATTTTTCACTCTATTTGAAACCAGAGACAGAGCCAGAGGCATGGCTTCTTCTGTGTCCTATGGCAGAATTATCAGACATAATTAACAGTGAAACTAAAGCCTGGAGAAGAGACATTATTACAGCTGTAAATGGAAACAAACCATTTCCTACATCTTTTGATAAATCTAACACTTCTGGGTAAAAACTAACATGACATTTTAGCTCAGATGGAACTGTTTCTTCACATGCATATATAGTTTTGTTCCGTATAGGGGGCAAAAGCAGTTCCTTATCCCCAAAATAACAATATTTATTCTTCAAAACAATCTTAAATATTGTTGGATCCACATATTTCCCATATCATAATTGAACTTGGGCAAATAAGCCACCACTGTCAGCTGATTTGGATGATAGAAAAAACTTGAACCATGAGGAATGGGTTACTCTTGATCATAGAAGGGTCAAGCTATACATTTTTGTATTCTAATATCTGAATAGCTTACTGTTAACAATTAGTAATGGTTCTAATCAGTGTGAGTTCACTTAATCGGATGCCAATTTATTCCAATTCAACCATTAAGAAAATTTAGCAAACAAATAACTTTCACAACATTGCTACCATCATTGATTTATACCTTGTAATGGTTGGAAACTCAGTTCACCAGAAACTATGAATCTAAGTGGATCAATACCATGTCCAACACACAAATTAAAATGAACTTTGGGTTGGAATGTAGATTAATTTAGACCTAAGTATGTCTGCTAGTTAAGTTTATTTGAGCTCCAATAGTTAACACAGAACAACTGATGCACCAATTCAACATCTTTCCCATTAATCTCATCACCGTAACAGCAATTTACTATATCCTTGTGAGAATCTCAAATGACCGATACCTTAGAAGACAGACAGATTTAGGGGTTTCCCTTCCTATCAAGTCATATGTATACTACTACTACTTGATATTTTGTTTTTAGTTCACCGCTCAAAAAACATTGAATCACAACCAAAAATGTAAGAATTTATCTTAAGAGAAAAGGACATGTAAAGTCAAGAAACCAAACCTGTGTCCATCCCCATTTGCATATCTACAACCAACTTTAATGGTTTGTTAGGTTGTGTCCACTTGTTGACCTAGACAAATGCAGGTCGAGTTAAGCTGCAGAACTTTGGTCATATAAATGTTACTTCAGTTCTTACATAACCCAGGACCAAGTGGCATGCCTAATTAATATAAATCCACCCCCAATGAATATCAAATCAAAATTACTCTCTTTCGAAAACTTCATGCAACATGATTTACTCAAAATAAACCATGATTCTAAATGTTAAATAGGCACCGTATGGCTAATATGGTAAAATTTGTTGCAACTAATGACTGATTATTAGTAAGAATCAGTCTTAACACTGAGTTTCCTTGATCCTTCCCTCAGATCCATATTCTGAAATATATTCATTTGTTCCTATATTTTCACTGGTGAATATAATAAATGCAACACTGACCTTGAACACAAGACCCAGGAAGTTAAGTAAATGTTTTCAAGTCAATGATCATGCAATGAACAAGAAGTAGAATGCATAGAATTCAAGTAAAATTTGGCACAATACACAGCCACAAAATTGGACTATATATGGTGAAAAAAAAAAAGGAAAAAAATGAGCAAGAATTGAATATATGAAGTCAACAACAACTACAAATTAAAAATGAAATGAATGTGGGCATGTGCAGAGTGTAGATGGTGAACAAATGTAAAAAGGATAGGTATGCAGATTCAAGTGTAAATAAAATAAATAAAATAAAGAGAGAGTGAAGGAGGAGGTGGGAGGAAGAGAAACGTACAGGGATTTTTCTCTTTTGTGTGTTTCACTTGCAGAGTGTAGATGGTGGATTGTGGATAGAAATTGATGGATTGGATTGGATTGGATTGGATTGTTTGGGATGGATTAGGGCAAAAACCCAGGTTCCGCCAATCTCTTCACCTCTGCCCTGCTCCTGCTCCTGCTCCTGTTCCTGTTCTCACCAATCAGGTTTAAACACATACCCATCACCATGCGCCAATCCAATTCCTCCAAGTAATCCCATTTCTCTCTCTGCGCTTCAGATTCCATTCACACTGACAATCACTCACAAATTTGCTCAAATGAGTGATTTTTTAGGGCAAAAGAAGGAGAGGTTGTCCTTGTCCCCCACAGATACAAATACAATACACATCCACTTGTTGTGTGAGATGTACTATTAGGGAAGAAATGAAGAACCACTTGTGAATCTCACAGTGCATTCCATGAATTGAAGCCACCATTTACTTGAAGTTGCAGCTTCAGTTGTTGCAGACCCTGTTGGCTGTTTCTGTGATATACTTACTACACTCTCACACGCCTACAGTAGTGCACTGAATGACCTCTAGAGTTCAGCTCCAAATTCCAAACCTAACACCTCAATTACTCTGCCTATTTTTAGGTAACAGGTTAGTATTTGTCGATACGTCGTTACGCCACATCAAATATAACGTTCAGGTATATATGTCACATAAACAAAACGTTATATTTTAAATATATAAAAAAACTATCTAATTGAGGTATACAATAAGGGTAGATTTCTCGGTCTCTCCTATAAATCTCAAACTCCACTCCACCCAATGCAATAAAATTAGAATTCATGACATCCCACATGAAGATTTGTGTCTTGACCATTGCGACGTCCCACAGGGGACCAAAACGTTGTATTTACTTTATATTTTGCAAAATGATTGTTCCATGTGTCATTGATGCATGCATGATACATGTGCAACGAGCACAAATGATAACTTTTAATCATATAGTTACAAACACCACATGTGTTTATAATTACTATATATATATTTTCATATCAAAACACTGGTCAATTAAACTTTGTAAACAAACTAACTGTAGTTTGTAACTAAAATGCACGTAACATAAAGACACATGCGTCAATTTTTTCTCGTATGTTTTCACATCAAAAACAGCTAAAAAAGTTTCCATTCAGCTATGAAAGATGGAAAAATAAAAACGATATGATAATGTGTCATGCAGATGTAGATTTCATTCTGACGTGGGTAACACCTAGAAAATGTAAGTAAATATATTGAGTAATGTAGCATTGGAGACAATAATATTAGGAAGTGGTAAAATTATTTGTTTGATCCATATGCAGTGCACATTATTAAAAATCTTGAGCCAAAGTAAAGAGGGGTGAGGTGGGGCCGCATGCTTGCAGTCATAATAATAATGTTAATGTGAGGGGTCATTGTCAAACCCTATTAAGTATAGAAGTGGCCACGTGGGAGGGGTTCAAGACTCCAATCAAACATAAGTTGCCACGTGGGATCCAAAGTAACGGACAATAAAGACAAAGCAGCAGCAGCAACCATGTCTGTCTCCTCTGCCGCCTCCTGCCACCGCCGAAAAAGCCTGCCACCACCCATCACCACCACCACCACCACCACCATACACACACACACACACATTTTATATTCTTTTGTATCATTATATTTCGAGAAAATGCTTGGATTTTTACTCAATTTATCTACAGAGTGGCTGTATTGTCGCTTAGTTTTGCAATTTTGATTGGTTTAGAGAGATGAATTAAGAACAAATAATTGAATTATAATTAATGTGAAATGAATATTGAGCTCATGAGGGTTCTGTGGTGATCCTTTATGAATACATTTGAAGCTCCCACAAATGTATGGTCTCTTTCCTCTATAAGTAGGGGTGGGTTGGCCGTGGGACCATTTCATTTTTTATCAATCTGCCACCAACACTAGACTACACATATTCAACTCTCTCAACAATAATTTTAGATGATACAGGTCAAATTTTTTTTTTTAAAATATATATTTTCATTTCTACATTTACCTTCATTTTTGGCCATTCACAAGACCAAATCCTTTTTTCTTTTCATATAAACAAGCGTAAACTGAGATTATAACTTGAAACCTCTAAAGAAGGAAACATCTTGTGCCAATTGTCCCGATGATAGACGGTCAAAATCGAGTCCTTAACTCAATTTGTGGGCACATCCACACTCATTCACAACTTGCAACCACGCAACAACAAACCCATATTGTCTCTTTTCTTTCTTCTTCTTCTTCTTTTTTCTCTCTCGATAGGGTGATCCATCAAAATTATTAGGAGGTAATTACACACTGTTGTGTTTTATTCAATAATTTCAAAAGAAAAATTTTCCCACATCGGATACAAAGTTTCACCATATTACAAAGCCTTTTATTTCTCCTATGGTTGATGGGCTAGTGGACTTGTGTTCTTTAGTCTTGGGCCTAAGTAGAGTAGCCAAACAAGGCCTTAAGACCTATAATTTCAGAAAACTGCTGGAAGAGGTTCTCTAATTCCATTTTTTTTTTTTTCAAATCACAAGTAAAACAACACTTTGTACCCAAAAAAGAAAGAAAAAAGAAGTCAATGTTATGGTTAATAGCGTATCTTAATAATAACCAGTATCAACATTGTACCTGCAAATATATGTATGTATGTATGTATGTATGTATGTATTCGAAAATACTAGAAATGGCAAATTAAGCTGATGACAGATTGTAGGAGGTCATTACAAAGCATAAGGAGACAGTGTTACCTGGGAGTTCCGCCCATTTCAAACAAATAATTCATGCATTGGAATCATCAGCTTCAGCTTCAGCCTCAAACAAACCCAGTTTCTCTATATATTTACTTCCTTCTCTCAATGCTTTGTATTCACATCATATCTCTATTTGTATTCAAATTCTGCCATCAACTCATTTCTCAGCTTAGCTGCATCCATGGCTTCCTTCCTGTCCACAGCTGCATGTCCCATGGCCACCCTCTCTTCTCCTTCTACAAGGATCAGGAGTGCCATTTGTCAGCAAACCACCTTCTCTACCACTGTATGTAACATGACTATAAATTGTATCTAATCTTCATTAATTACAGTCATGTGTTGAATAGAACTCACTCACATTCCTCCAAAGCAGGGAAGTCCTTTGATTGGTGGGCTTAAGAGCAGCGTCACAAAGTTTCAGTTCTTGAAGGCAGCTAACCGATCTTCAAACCGGTCTGGGTACTTCAAGACGGCTATTTCATGCTCCGCTGTGAGAATTTAGTTCCTCTTAAACACTGCAATTGATGTGAACTGCCTTAGCTTTTACATTTACATAGTGACACAAGGCTTAGTGGCTTACAAGTATGATTTATTTACCACAGGCTCAACCTGAAACCCTGCTAACTGTGCAAAGCACCATTGCCAAGCAATTATCAATTGACGTGAGCACTGTGGCCCCGGAAACCAAGTTTGCCGACTTGGGTGCTGACTCTCTTGACACGGTATTTCCTATGACACACATGATAGCATTTGAGAATATATAGATTATGAATGAATGAATGAAATTATACCTCGTCACTTCATTATATAGTTTCTCTGGACGGTATGATTGATCTGCTGAATCCAAAAATAATATTCAGGTGGAAATCATGATGGCACTAGAAGAACAATTCGGAGTGTCAATTGGTGAAGGGGGTGCAGAGAACATAGCAACTGTTCAGGATGCTGCGGATCTGATTGAGAAAGTGAAGGCAGCTTCATCTTAGGTTTTTTCTTTCTATGGAATAACAATGGAGTCTCAGGTCAGAATGTCTGTAACGGCATGCATGCATACAACATAAAAGTTTGGTTTTGAGGAGCACAGAAATGCTCTTGTTTTAATTCTATACCCTCTCCAAGGTACTAAATTTTTGTTTGAATTGATCAATATAATGAATTCTTGTCACTTTTCTTCAGTCACTTCTTTACAAGTCATAAAAGAAAAACTAATAAAAATGCATAACTTGACTTCATCTCAATTTAAACCAACAGTTCAGATCATATACATACCAGTAAGAGCAGGATCCAACTTTGTTAGCACATCTTGCGTAATCATCACTTGTTACTTAGGATGAATAATACAGAGAGCCACTGCATCTTCCACGTGTACCTGTGCACCACAAACTGAGCATACTTGACATGTTAGCATGTAAATCTTCCACCGAGTGTATGTGAGTTTCAAGGAAACACTGGTTAGCAAGTCTACCAGTTAAAATTGAAATGCACATACATCAATCAAGAAAGCCAATATTCCTTAATTGCTGTAGCCAACACCAAAGTTGAAAGGAACGAAAAATGAGTACTCTGCCAATATAATATTTTGTTGTTCAACGCAATAATTGTGATGATTCTGATTACAATGCTACAATTTGAAGCTGGGTTTTATATATCTACCCACAGCTACACCTCAATTATGGGAAAAATTATTCTAACATCGATCTAAAGGCGGAGCTTATCTCAAAGGTCAACTCAATTTCCTTTGATCAGTTAAGAAAATGCAAACTGGTTAAAAATCGCTCTTCACTTGCTTTCCTTACTCTGTCCATTTCAATTAATCTGTCTTTCCTAGCCTGATTCTAACCCCATCCAGTTGAAACTTCGAAGGATTATTATACAACTTGTAAGGAAACATCTTCACAACACATTAAGTTAAAAAAAAAAAAAAAAAAAAACGTCCTTCTATCAGAGGGGAAGGATTAGAGTGTGGTTGACTATGAAAATAAGAATATTATAGAACTCTAGAATTGACCTGTTTATTCAGCTGCTATCCAGTATACAACTTAAACTGAGAGAGAATATCATCTACTGCATATATATCACGGCCCCAGAGTATGACCTGGCAAAGAAGGAAAAAAAGGATGGAGGCAATGCAGCTGTGCAGACTGAGAGCTACCTTCTAATATGTTGCCAGCATTAAGAGTCTGATAAAAAAGCACAAAAGAAGGACTAGACAATATAATGATAAGCATAAGTACATTGGCTTGAATCCTTGGAAAATTTTGTCTTGAGATATTAAAATTATCCGTATCCCAAGCAAAGTAGACTAAATGAGCAACAGAAAGACAGTAATATTATATTGAAACTTCTTATACATTTCGCATTACATTTGTTTACTGTTCTATAAGTTTACTTCTGATTTTTCATTCTATAATTTCTTCCATGGTATAAAAATCCATTGCAAAATAAATCTGACACTAATGGCATTCAATCTTCAAAACGTTTGAACCAATTGGATACGGTTCTAGCGAGGACTTTTGTGTCATTCAACGAAAGGGTTTTAAGCCCCTGAGCTATAGCATCAGCTGGAGTGTACAAGTAACCTACTTCCCACTTTGGTTCCTGATAAGGTGAAAATTAGTTAGAGATGGCTTGATCGAGAAACAAGAGATAAAAAGTTTTGATCAAGAAGAAGAACTGGGAAGCTAAGTAAAAGCCAAAAATGATTTATTATCCTTTGTTATGCAATATGCTGTGTTAAGCACGTGTAGTTTACAAATATGGGGAATCCAGTCTTAGAGATTGGTCTAGTAAGTAACATGCAAAGGATAATTCATAATACTGCATTTCTCAAATTTTCCAGTTCACATGTTAATAAAATAACAGAATATGTATGTTTTGAATCTTTTTCATCGATGAAAACTTTCTCATCCACAACCTTAAAATCACGTACGATGGATTACTATTTCATATTCAAACAGGAGATATTCAGAGAGCATAAAAAAGTTTGCACAAAGTACCTGTATGCAAGGTGAAATATGGTTGCCACTTAGTTCGACCTTTTCCAGTGTCCCGCCAAGAGATTCCACACGAGGCTTCAGCGTTTCTTCCAGAAGATCTGTCTCATCGATGGCATCACTACTGAATTTTACCTGAGATATGACGAATATATGCACCAAAACATTTATAAAAAAAACAATCCATTTGGTCTAAATTGTGGAATAGACAAAAAGTTACGTACCAGTAGAGTGTGCTTGACATTGTATGAATTTTTAAAACAATCACGGTTCTCAAAGGGAGTGGGCCTAAACTCTGATACTCCTTCTCTGACCTAACAAAAACCAGATCAATAAAGTTTGAGTATCATCATGAAAAATTCTGCATTTGAAATATATTTTCAAATAATATCTTCCATAATGGCAATCATTGATTAGTATAGTTTAACTCAAATGGTCACTATTGCAGGTAGAAAGAGGAAAGAACCAAAAATTGAGGCAATGGATCCTTATTAATATCTTCTCTTAGAAATATCATCCGTACCAAAAATACCTGATTCATTACTGAGGGCAATTGATCAACAAATTTGGTTAATGAAACCAGTGATTCCTCGTCATTGTTCGGTATAACTGTCCCAGCTGTATCAAGTAGTGCCTTCCATGCACCCTCTAGATATTAACAGCACACAAATGAAAGCTTTAGATAAACGACAACAATATATATATATATATATACACACACACATACACCAAAAAACATAGATAGGTATATAAATATATTATATATAGAACAGACTCAAATACAGAAATTAGAAATACATTGTCATGTGTAACTTACCAAGGAATAAAACTAAAGAAGGGGCCACATTGTGCATAACGTTTAAGACCTTGGGTATAATGCTTAAACTAATTTCTTATGTCGTCAGTGCAGTCAAGTCCTCTTTCCTGAATCCAGGGCCAGTTTGTTCATTTTTTGTCAAATCTATATCACAAGCTTGCAGCCACACAAGTGACGAGAATTTTGCAACAATACTAAAAGGGCATGAATTTCCAAGAGATTTTCTGATTTAAAGCAAGGTCTCTTTGTTCACCAAAGCCCTGTGTTTCTCCTCATAAATTAGAACTACAACTTACCAGATGTAGAAAATAGTAATGCAATAATATGCATAAAAATAATTGACTAATATTATTTGGCTTTAAGCAAATTGCTACTGTATTCAACCTATTTCATACAACCTTTCTATTTCATAACCTCATAAACCATGGGGACAATAAGAAGATGCAAGAAAATATTCTTCCATCACATGAACTGTTCAAATATCTAACGAGAGCACTGTGACCACTGACCAGTACTAAGATTTAAGTTCAAAAGACATAGCCATCTCACTTTATGCAAAATCAGAGTAGCACAATGAAAAGTTGAAAGTAAAGGGAGTTAGCTGTCCCAAAAAAAAATACAGGGTGCGATCTGCAAAAGCATAGGGTATTTATATTCAGTTCACCCCTAAAAGAAATAATCTAACTTACAGTAAACTAGCACAAGCAATCAGGATATCAAAACTACCTGAGGCAGTTACAGCCATTGAATAAAGTGGAGATGCTTCTACAATTGGCATCAGCTGACTGACTAGAGGACCAAACTGCAAAGTGTCACAGAGACCATATTAGTTTCACTGACGACTTCTATTTTGGAACTGTCTATCCTTGGCTAATCAAAAATGCCATTTCTATGTAAATAAATAATAAAAAAGAATATAAATCTCATCTATATTTGAATACATAGTTGAGTAAGCTAGTGACTAAGGCTTTATGTTTCTAGGTCTAGTTAATAATCATACCCCAGAACCATGCTTACCCATAATGAAGCACGTTCATCGCCTCAACAAAAATCAATCTAGACCAAGACTTAATCTGAAGATTTCCATCATGAGTGAAACAATACAAAACCACCAAAAACAGGCATTTCATGGATTGAAGAGGCTTTTAAGAAACAGTTAATTTGGCTATTTGGTGGTTCAAGCAATAGCCGGCATATACTAAAAATTATAGCTTTATGAATAATCATCTTTTCATAGGAAGTTTATGGTCCTTGATTATTGGCAAATCACTGGTATACGTTAACATCCGTTGCGAAATCATTATTTTCTTCAATCAACTTTGCAAGGAAGCTAAATATTCTATATGTAACTTACAAACAATAAACAAGACAGATTGACTTTTACAGAACTTATTGTCAAAAAACTTGTTTTATGGTACACTGGTGTAGACTGTAGACACAAACTATTGTTTTTCCACTAGATCAATCATGATGCTAAAATCACGAGAACATTTGAAGCAGTAAATTAAGTGTAACAAGCATATTTACCTGCTCAAAATACGGAACAGCCTCTGTTGCTGGCCGATTGTTGAATGAGATTATAGCATTCGCCTAACCTTCCATGAGAGATAACACACTCTTTGTCACAATAATTAAGGAAATAGTTTATTCATTTTAAACTAAACTCTGCATTAAAGAACCCTTTAGGATATTCCTACTTAGAAGAGCATCTTGATGTTATACAGGCAAGGAATACCAAACCTTTGGTATCTTCTCGGAGAAATAACTTCCGGCAAGTACTTGGAGAAGAGCACCATTGCTACAACAATAATTTAAAACTAGTAAGATGTTAGTGAAGATAAACAAGGCATAAAACCAAGTTCATGGGAACATAAATAAGTAAGGAAACTAGAAAGAAGTGGCTACGGAGCAACGAACCGACCTGTGGCCAACCGAAAACAGTGGAAGATTAACAATTTCAGCAGGTGAAAGATTGGCATGAGGGAGTCCGGATTCAGTAAGCGTATCAAAGCAGGCATGGAACCTCTCATACACCTCGGAAGCAGCTCGGGCATGATCAAATGTCACATTGTAAGGAACCACAACAATAAGAAACCCCTCTTTCGCCAGAAGCTCAATGAGGTAACTGCACAAATAAATAAACAAAACTTAGCCAGAAACCGGAGGTCATCAGTCGGAGAAGAAGAATAAGAAAATGACCTGTATGTAACTTCAGGAACGGCTCCGATGAAGGCTCCGCCGAGGAATTTGATGAGAGCTCGCGGTTTTTGCCCATTTGGCGGAGGAATGACCAAACACGAACCCAATCTCTTGTAGATCCTACTGGTATTGGTACTGTTGGTTCTGTTACTACCAACCAAGCTGCCTCCACCACCTACAAACCCATCTGCGAGCATCTTCATCCTCGCCGGAGATTTGGAATTGGGAGTGGAAATCGCCATCGTCGTCCTCCTCCTCGCAGGCGTGGGCGTAGGAGAAGAGATGCAACAGCCAAATTGAGAGCCTGAGATTGAAGTAACCATCGCCATTGGTGATGCGAAGAGAGTAGCTGGGAGTGATTTTGATGAACAAGTGGTGGTTGATTTAGAAACTGACGGACTGAATCTGAGTCAGAATGCGACAAAGATACATATGTAGATTATTCCGCCACGACTCAACAGCCATTTTATGTTCATTTGTGTGACGTATACTAAACATTGTCATTATTAACATGTCTCCCGTTTTGCACTAACTTTTACTACGATGATGACAATACCTTCGGTTTGATTTTTGCTTCAAGTCATAGAAATTATGACTACCAAGCCGATTATTACCATACGTATGGCTTGATATTTTGAATCTCGTTGAACATTTTGTTAACGAAAATTTTTGTTTTATTAATAAGTCTAACAAATTTAAAGGTGTGAATAGTGTTAACGCCTCTAACGAGATTGAGATTTCAAAATATTAGGTAACAAAAATGTCATATTTAGTCTAGCCGGAAAAAAAAAAAAAAAAGGTCTTCTCTCTAGTGAGAGTAAAAATCAAGAATTTTTTGTGAGAGTTGTTGTTTGTTGTGTCATGTGTGGTCTCGTCAGCTATAAGTGAGGGACAGAATGTGGAGCAGGGTTACAGTACAACTCATAGTAACATGAATGAGCACGGTTGAGGTGTCAGTTTGTGCTTTTCATCTAGGAGGGGCGGAGACATGGCGGCGTCTGTGTATGGACGAGGGGCGGGAGATGGTGGTGGCATGGGGCCGGGAATATCAGAGGGACCAGGGGTCCAGGGAGAGTCGGTGGAAGATTCGTTGAGAGGAGTGGAGGTAATGGAGGTGGATAGCAAATCAAGCATTAGCATGCTCGAGATGGGAGAGGTTCTGGGTGAGAGAACGTAGGAAGTGTTCGATATTGTGGGTCGTTTCCTTACGAAGGACTAGGCCGGTGGTTGTCGCTTGAAAGTTTCTACTCCTCTAGAGCAACCGTTTTCGATAGTTCAGTGGGGTTCGGAAAAGCGGAGGGGAGGGTTTTCCAGTGCCATGTTTATTTATTTTCAAACCTATTTGTGTTTTTTTATTTTCAAACCTATTTGTGTTTTGTCTAGGACGCGTAGTAGTTGTCTTATAACTTGTGTTTCATTTAGGTTAGGGTTCCCTTGTTGGTTAGTCGGTCCGGTTGTCTTGTACGGGTTCCCTTGGTTTTTCATACTTTTATGTACCGCTATGTAGTCTTCAATGAAGTGTTTTTTCATTTCCACTAAAAAATAGTACAAGCCTATTATTGTTTACTGCAAAAGGCAAATGATATTCAAACTAGATTTTATACACCAAATAATCACTGATCATCAATTAAGAACTAACTACTAAGCAATATCACTTTCTTTTAAGTGTACACAAATTGCCATTACTGGCTCAGTAAGGAACAAATGGTTTCCATTCAAACGTACATGTATTCACCACCACGCACAGCATTTGCAGCACCTTTCCTATCTTCTTCGGCCTCCTTTTCCCGCTCCTTCCAGCTCTCATAGGCGTGATCATCAGTCTTCAGCTCATGTCGACATATTGGACACGAATTATGCTCATCCTGCCATTATATCAGATTAATCAAGCCCCCATATGATCAAACTATTCATTACAACCGCAGATTAAGAGAAATGTGACCAACAAAACTAATAGCTTTATCTTATGATTGAAGGTAAGTGTATAGTACCAGCCATGGCTTTAGGCAGGGAGGGTGGAACATGTGCTCGCAAGGCAACTCTTGCATTTTGTCATCTACAACCAAGTTCTCCCGGCAAACCGCACACTCTACATCTTGTCCGAGCTTGGCCATGATGTCCTCTGTAATAGTTATGACTGGAAGCTTAGCAACTACTTCTTTACTGGCAGGTGGGACTCTTGGGGCGACAGGACCACCATCCAGAAGCTTAACAACAGAAGCATTCATGACACTCAAGTTAGCTCTTTTTTAGAAGACAAGATATAATATTGCTTTTGAAGAAAAATCAATCTATCAATGAATATTAGCAACAAAACAAGATCAAACATGTAGCAAATACAAACAAAATGATTATAACCAATTAGAATTATTCCGGTGTGCAAAACTGCAATCAAGAACCAATCTGTATAAGCTCACTTCATCACTAACTTCAAAGAAGAGAGGTGAATGGAATTTTCTTCTCGTATCCTAAAGACCTTAGTGGTGTGTTTGGGAGCCAGCATTCGATGAAATATTGGATTTGAGTCAAATAAAGTGTTTGGATACTCAAAAGAATTTGGATTCAAGACAACTCCATTTGCAGTCAAAACATGCATCCAACATTACCTTGTCATTTGAAATTCTATGATTTCCCAAACATTATATTCATATTTGAAATACAAAATTTTAAAGGATGAATATCAAATCAAATTCATGTTACCAAATGCAACCTAAGGCAATAGCTTGAATGCACGGCAGAGGGAATTAAGGTGTACCTCTGGAATAGCATTGTCCAGATTATTTATGAGTTCTTGAAGTAAATGAGAAGCATCCTCAGACAAATTATTGTTTTGTTCCGGAGCCTGGGAAGATTCGGCTGCAAAAAGCGCAGCAGCGCTCTGCAATAGATTTGCCTGCCCCAGCCATTGAGGCTGGTGTGGCTCAGGATCCACAGTTAGATGCCCTTCAAACAGATACCCTAAATCAAAACATCAAAAACACATCAAGAAAATCACATCAAAATCAACAAAAGCCTCCACAAATTCACAAGCAAAAAACTATCATCACAGCCAAACCTCGATTGCTCGGCACAGACTCCGAATCCACAGATGAATTCTCAACTTGGTGCAGCTGTTCCCGGGCCTGAGCAATGCAAGACCTCAAGTGGTTCTTCTCCGACGGTTCAGACACCAGAGCCAGCGCCTGCTCAAAGAGCCCCAATCCAGCAAGCCAAAATCCAGGCACGGTGTACCTCGTCTTCAATATGGTAGCAACTCGACACACCACAGAATACAACTGGAACAAAAATTCTCCATTAACAAACAATCCACACACAACCGATCACATCAAATAGGCTCTTCGTAATTGAAAACCCTATCTCCCATTACCAAATTCACAGCACATACAACACATATACATACATAGAAATCAATGGAAAAAAATGTAGGCGGAGACGAACCGATTTGCGGAGGGAGGGAGAGGCGGAGAGGTAGCGATCGCGTACGAGAGAGTTGAGCGAAGAGACGGCTTCTTCAAATCTCTGCTTCTTCCCCAATTGCTTCTGCAATTCGTCCAGCTGTTGCTTCAAAGCTGCTTCGCTCTCCATTTTCGCTGTGTCAGATTTTGATTTTTGCTCTTCTCCGGCGATTTAGCATGATTTTCTCAACCCATGGCTGATTCTATGATATATTGAGCCACTTTCTTGTCCAGGAGGAAACCGATAGAACCTGCTTCGTCGTCTCTTCGCTCGGTGCCAGATCTGAATTCAATTCTTGGTCAGTTGATCAATAGGGATTTGACACGTCAGCTAGGAATCTTTTTGGGTCGGTGTCTAAGCCCGTAAACAAATTAAGGCAAGTCCAGGACTGGGCTTATAAGGCCCACATTGGGCTGGGCTCACAATCTGAGCTTTACCATCAGATAGGGGGTTACCATCCCTTCTATGGTAAAGTTTACTATTTTACTAAATAAGTATTATCGAGCTTAACTTGTTTATTAAATGGGTTATAACAACACACAAACATGAGTCGTTTATGAGCAGGTTGGCACGAGATGACACGGCTAACACGTTTAAACAATTGAATTCAAAATTACATGACTGACATGTTTATATAAATGGATTCAATAGTGTCACTGCCCACTATATATGACACGTTTAACTAATGTAAGTCATTTTTTTAACTGATCTGTTTGAAAATTTACATTTTTATTCGTTAATTGGTGGGTCGATAAATAGGTTACCTGATCCATTTTGACCCTTGTATTTAAACGGATACGACACAAACACAACCCGGTTATTTAACAATTTGAGTTTGTCAACACAAAGTCAATTATGCTGAACTCAAAATTTATGTTGTGTCACGATTTATGATCCAAATTGTTTGTTTTATACTCCCTCTGTCTCAAAATGAGTGTCTTGTTTGTCTAATTTTTTTGTCCCAAAATGAGTGTATTGTTTATATTTTTAT
>JAYMTA010002617.1:0-16075 GCA_036897625.1 Pelargonium cotyledonis | reverse complement strand
ATTCCAGAAATCATCATTTTACATTCTCTCACATATGACTAACTTTACACAAACACAAGAAAATGAACTTTCTCATTGACTTTGTCACTTTCCCTTGTAGAATTGGGATACCAAACGATACCTAAGTGGCAAGTTTACAGTGATTAATTGAAATTATCTTTACTTAATCGGGGCTAGGTGTAATACGTGACAAGTTGATATAAGCTTTCTGTAATTTACCCAACAAGTTTCACTAGAATGGACAATTTAGGCCTATACATGCGGGTAACCCGCAAAATAAACTGGTTTGGGCATAGCGATTTATGCCCGCCCCGCATCCAACCCGAGACAAACCCGTGGCCATGTGGGGTAGGTTAGGATACTTGTATTCCTACTGAGCCCGTAAATTAAGCGACCCGTTACCCGAATTGCCACCTCTAATGTTTCACCCAAGAAATTTGAATTTAGGAGACGGCTAAATATAAGCCGCCTCTTATGTTAAAGTAGGGATGACAGATGTCCGTCACCTATGATAAATTATCAAAACTCCACTCATGAACCCTAGAACCTTGAGATTTCGAAATTTCTCTCGCTTGATCTGATTCTTCTCTCCGAACCTACTATTGGTCTGTTTGTTCGGCTCTTCCAGGTGTGTATCGTCATCCCCGATCCTTTGCAACGCCATTACCATTTCCTTTTTTTGTGTCACTTGTCTCAGAAGCTCTTTTTCGTTTTGTAGGGTATCGATCTAATCGTCGGTGGCAAGAGCAAAAGGACCGAGAGGATTTCCCAGAGATCCGATGATATTTACCTCAAACTCATCGTCAAGGTCTGTATTTACATCTGTTTTGCTTTTTCTGGAAATACATTTTGTATCTGTGAATTTGTGTTTGTTAAATATCTGCACTGAAGTTACTGGATGGATTTTTGTGTCGATCTGTTGTCAGATGTACCAGTTCCTGGTGAGGTGGACGTGAAGCAAGTTCAACAAGGCGCCTTTGTCTCTCTCTCTCTCGCTTGATTCCTTTCACTCAAGGAAAGGTAATTTTCTTCATTTCAGTTTCTGCTTTGGATTTGTTTGTTTAGTTTTTTGAATTTCATGTGTTTCAGTTGCTTTTGTTTGGAAATTATGAGATGTCTCGGTCTATATTTTGCTCAATATATGTTATCTTCTTTGATTTCTTGTACATGTGACAGCATTGGCATCTGAGTGTGAATTTGTATTGTTTTTTAGTGTCTCATTAATGAACAGTAGGACTCTGAATCTCTGATGATGTGTTGGATGCTTACTTTATATACTTATTGCTGTTGGGAAAATCTAACTGGGTAATTTCAAGATGACACTGTCACTTCCACTAGTGCTTCTTACACTTCAGGCCTCACTTTGGACTTGAGGTTATGCCTCTGAAGATATAAGTAATTGATCTTAATAGTTGTTAATCTGCTAACTAGATACTGATAATTATGTGCTTTACTTGTAAACTAAGACCTGTGGTATATGTTGTATCTTTTTTTATGCGCACTAGTGTTCTGTTTGCTCTCTTATTTTGGGTCTCTGAGTGTTTCTGCTCTTCAAATGTGACATTTAATTGAGAAGCTTGCTTATTCTTTTTCATGTTTAAATTTCATTTGATTGATGCTATCTATGGTAAATTGTAAATTGTGTTCAGAGAATTGTAATGATTGTTTTGTCTGCGTCTATTATTATATTTAAACCTGTAAAAAAGGAATGTTCCTAAAGAAATTGTTTCATCCGAAACATATCCTTTCATAATCTATTCTTTCATAAGTATATCTGAAGCAAATTTAAGAGTTTATTTTCTTAACCTTAGTGTTGTGCTGATGTCAGGTTTTAAGTTTCAATTATGGATAGGAGTTGGATGGATAGGCGTGTTCTTTTGGATTGAGTTTTCTTGTGTGATTGAAAAGTTCTTATGTTTGTTGAAAATGGCTAGGGTGACCATGCCACCGAAGAGGACTAAAAGGAAACAAGTCCCAGTGGCATCTGGTACACATGTGCCCCCACCTGAGGCTCGATCTACACCTTTGATATTGTCAGTCCCTATTCCTAGAGCTCGACGTACAAGAATTCCAACGGTTGACACTAGTACTCAGCCTGCTAGTGCTCCTTTATCTATTGGGACATCCACTCCTGCTGTAGGAGGTACTTCTGCACAACCCACGATGAGTATGGCTGAAGTTGTTGCTGGGTTTCACAGTTTAAACCAGGCTATGACGGCTATGGCCCAAGGGGTCAATAGGTGTATGGAAACTGTGACCGAGTTGGTAACTTCGCAACGCCAAGTTGACCGAACTGTTGACACTTCTGAGGGTGGGGTATCAATGGTTCGAGGGGGTCAAACCTTGTTGAAGGCTTTTATGGACCTCAAACCTCCATCCTTTTCTGGTTCAGGGGATCAGGATAAAGAGGACCCCCTTTTGTTTTTGGAGGAGATCAACATTAGATGCAAGGCTCTATCTTGCTCTAGTCAACAATCAGTGGAGTTTGTCTCATTCCAACTTGTTGGGGCAGCACGCCTTTGGTTTCAATCACAGGATTCTGACACATGGACTTGGGAACAATTTCAGACTGCCTTTCTTGATTGTTTTCTCTCTCAGTGGGTCCAAGATATTGCAGATTCAGCAGCTAGACCAAAAAAACCTAGGGGACCTAGTAAGGTCAAACAATTGAAAGATGGAGCAAAACTACCTGAGCCTGTGTTACTAACAGATTCGTACGTTCTGGTATCTCAATTTCATTATTTCACTAAGTTATAATTGCTAAAAATGTATGTAATTAATTTTTTTGGTCAACATTTCAGGTTTTCTCCTGAATCTGTCAAAACTCAAGCAAGCATTGCAATTAAGTCTCATATTCCTGGGCCGAGGATAAAATGGAGTGAATGGGAAGATTGTGAGAAAACCGCGGCATGGAATGAATTTAAGGTATAATCGACATAAATTTAATTCTTAGATTTGTTTGTTGCGTTCAATGCTTCCATTCATTGAGTTAATGTTTCAAAATATGACCATGTTATTGTTATCTGATTCAAGTCATATATTGTTTCTATTATGATCTTTGTATCATTTGTGATAATCATGCAAATTATTTTGTATTCTTTTTGTGTACACGTTGGATGTGGATCATGTTTTGTTTTCACGTTTTTTGGAAGTTATAAATGTTCTTTATCAAAGTTTGGAAGTTATATGTGTCATTAGCCACTGCATAGCATTTTCATTAGTATTGATATAGTATACTTGTTTGAACTTATCTTTGTTATATTTGCAGAATTTGTACACATGGACAGGAGATAATGAGTCTAAAGCGAAATCTGTATTTGAGGAATATGGGAAAAAAAATTATTCTCATTTTCTTCATCAAGCACGAAAATTGACAAAGAGAGAAAGAGAGATGGGTCTTGATCCAAGGCAAAACCCACCGCCGTACTTGTCAATGGATGTTTGGCAAGAAATGTGGAAAAAATGGGATGCAGAGGAGTTTAAACAAATTCAAGTTAAGAATAAATCTAATAGGAACAGTGAGAATGTGGTCTATCATACTGCCGGTCCTCGAACATTTGAGGAGGTTAAGTTAAAAATATTAGAAAAGGTAAAACACATGTTATTAACGTATCAAGTTTCTATAATAATTTCATGTACTGCATTTTATTTACATGTGACATCATATTTTTGTAGGCTGCGGACAAAAGCCTCACCATTGATGATATAGATCCGTTAGAGTTCTATGAGAGAACTCACAAGAAGGGTAACAATTTTACAACAACTAGAGCTCAAGAAATTATGGTAAAATTTGTTGTCATATTAATCCCTTTACATATTTCTTACTTATTAGTTTGTAACACATCGTCAAATTCTACTCATTTTTATTATATGTAAAGGAGCGTGGAAATGCTATACAAGAGGAGTTGATGGATTTGCGTGAAACACAACTTTCACAAGGCCAAACTCCTAAGCCCATGGATCCACTACTAGATATATTGGTTCCAGCTGTTGGAGGTATACGAAAAGGACGGGTAACAGGATGTGGAAGTAAAAAATTTAGCAAAAAAGGTTAGTAAAAGGTTACCCTTGGAATAATCAATTGTCTCTTTGTCCTCTTACTAGTGGCAAAACTGTGTTCTGTTGTTACTTTGCATTATTGTTAACACATATCAACATCTTGCATCTAGTTTGGAAGACACTTTTAGTAGGATCACTAGATTATAGGGAATGTCATTATGAGATAGTATGTTTTGGTTAATATACATATGTGTATGTTAGCTTGAGTTAGAACTTAGAAGAATGATGGAGATGCTATCATTGTAGTCTTTGTAGGAATAGGATGACTAAAGCTGAAGCCATACAACAAGGCTTTGATGAGTGGTGGGTTTCTTCTCTTGTGAATGATATATAAAAAGAATGATAAAGGTTGAGAGAGATAGAGGTGTGGTGGGTATTTTGTGTGCTTCACCTGCAGAGTAACAATAACATTGATGATACTGGTCCCCATGCAATGTACCTTTGTCACCAGAAATTAGCATGTGCCAGAAAATATATGTATATATAATTCCAACCACATGCAGCTTGATGCTTCTTCTTCCTGTATTTATTTGACTAGAATGTGAGTAACACAGATTTTGATTGGCAACAGCCAACAAGGGCAGTAGCATTCATTTTTATCACATTATGTTACCCACAACACAGTTTTGGCAACAATATTGTGGAGTTTGTGATCTGTATGTCATTAATTGTTCCTTACTCATGCAATTCACATGGTATTGAAGTACTTTGGGTTTGTTAATTTGAACTTAGTCATGTACACTATTTTTATTTATTTATTCTGGCTTATCTTTATTTTTATTATTGTAGTTGCGAGATCATCAGCTTCTTCGTCTAGTACATATGTGACTCGAGAAGAACATGAGGTTGTTGTTAAATCACAGCAAAAGATAATGGAGATGATTGCGATGTTGCAAAAGCAAATTCAACAAAAAGATGATGCAATAGCGTGTATGAGGGCAGACAATTCCATAGATGCTTCTGAAGAGAGTAGTAACTAGTTATTTTAGATTATTTAGTTTAAACAATTATATATTATTTGAATATTTAGTGGTTAGATTGACATTAATATGACGAAGGTTGTGAACTTTCATGAACATTGTTTTTTTTTTTTTTTGTTTAACCAAACTGCTTTGAAATGACTGTTAAAAGTTTATGTCATATTAGACAGACTAAAATCTGTAACTTAAGGATATATATAATAGGAGACGGCTTAAAATCGTCGCTTACAGGTTTAAATTGAAGGAG
The DNA here is from genome assembly GCA_036897625.1 of Pelargonium cotyledonis. Lineage (NCBI taxonomy): Eukaryota > Viridiplantae > Streptophyta > Magnoliopsida > Geraniales > Geraniaceae > Pelargonium > Pelargonium cotyledonis. Next base: position 10,789 of record JAYMTA010002617.1, on the reverse strand, counting down.
ACCACTTTAAGTGGTCACATATAGTATAAATCATAGGAGACCTCTCACCTATAGTATAAAGCATACACTAAAAGAAACAGGCCGAATTGCGATGTCATTTGCGAAGTCTTTTTGACGTGGATCGCGAATTGTGGCGGACATGTGTTGCAATAGACCTTGTTCCAACAATTTTGCAATGTTCACGTGGACGCAAAGACATCGCGAACTCAAAAACTGTGACGCCATGCATGTGACGTCGCAAGTCATGTTTCTTGTAGAGATAGGAGACAGTCTTTTTCGTCGCCTAAGATATAGGAGACCAAAAATCATTCGTCACCTAAAGTAAAACCAATCCTTATGATTTTGCCATTGAGAAATATAGATTGAAATTAGAATCAAGCAGAAATTACAAATAACACTTCCCAACTAGACAACTTTTGTAGTCTTTAAGTTACAAAAATTAGTTCAAGGATGCCCAACGCAAAAGTTGTATAGTTGAGGAGTGTCATCTGTAATTTTTTCTAGAATCAATGCCATATAATAATCTCTTAATGTTCCGTAAACTTAAAATTCCTAGAAATAAGCTATACAAATGATTATAAGGTTTTTTATTTAAAAAGATTTGTTCTTACCCAATATTGAAATTCATAAATTTTGACTAACTTGTTTATGTTTTAACTGCCAATAAACACATATTTTTAGAGCTAAGTTATACAAAATTTTATAGAATATTTTTAATAAACCATTGTACTATAAATCAAGACAAATATCACATTAATATCTCAATCATGAATTAATAATAGTTATTTTGATATTATTTAATATCATTCCCGTGCAGAGCACGGAATGAATACTAGTACAAGATAAAATTCCTATACACTTGGAAGGTGGTGTTCCCAAACAGGCCCTAAAATTCTCCCTGTGTTTTGGAGCATATCTGGGCTCAGCCCAAACCAGTCCTTGGGATATTGCAAAAATCAATAGATACATACATACAACAATTGCAATTGCAAGTGAAGTGAACCTACAAATTGCGTTTGCCGCCAGTGACAAAGAACCCCACCTCCTCAATCCTCTCCGTTCGCCGCCAATCTCTCCTCCATGTATGTCATTTATACGTTCCGCTATTTCATGCTCACTACCTGTTCGATGAAATGTCTTCAATTCCCCAGCACCTGCGGGATCTATTCTGTGGTTCATCGATCTCATTACTTGCTCCTTACTTTTATTTGTCTGATTCAACTTCTTTCTCTACTGTTTCCTCAGACTTTGTTTGGAAAAATATATGTTTTTTTTTTGGAGTCACGACTGCGGTGAAATACTTATCCATGCATTTGCTAAAGCATCTATGTTATATTGAATGCAACTTTCCAAGCAACCAATCCTATGTTGTTCTCCTACACTTTGAACACAGTTGATATTGAACACACAGTTCTGGAATCTTCATAACGGGTTTTTGCATTAAAATGAGAAATTAGCATGCAACAATTACTGAGAATTGGGATTTAAGAATCTTATTTCTTATTTTTATTTTGTTTAATACCAGTTTTTTTCCTGCTAAATTGGAATCTGTCACCTATTCTGTTATAGTTTCTGTTGTTTAACCTATCTAAAGAAACAGGCTTTGGTCTAATTGGAAGGATGTGGAAGTCTTTAGGATCCACCTTGATAGCTTTGTTTACGCCTATTAATTCTTGTATAATAAAAAACAATCATAGAGATATAGACTGCTGTTTAACACCTTTTATCAGAATTCAACTAAGTAAAAAAAAAAAAAAAACTTTGTGCTTGTTCTCAGAAACACAACTGCATAGAAAAAGTGAGATGGTTGTGGAGCGCTATCTTCCTCCTTGGTATAGGTGAGGAACTATTTATTTTGTTTCATTTTCAATATGCATGTTATAAGTTGGTTTGCTTATGTGAACCTGCAATTGTTTGTGGTTGCACAATTCCCAGTGTTGCTCCAATGATGGAATTGACGGACAACCACTATAGGACTCTAGCTCGACTCTTGACAAAGCATGCATGGCTTTACACAGAGATGCTTGCTGCAGAAACTATTGTTTATCAGAAGGACAATTTGGTAAGTTACCGACAGATTTTGCTATAAAGAATTCATAAAAGTAGTACTCTAAGAACTAGAAACAAGGGTTGTAATGATTAAGGAATGTTGTATGATTTTTGTTTTAAGAAGTTATAATATAGCCCTTATTTGTAATGTTCATCTAATCATATCACCAGACAGTTTGTTGGTGTGATTTTATTTATTTATTTGAAAAACCTCATAAATCAGTTGCTTGAGAAAGTAAGGTATGATATGTTCTCTATATTGGTTTGGATACATGATGATATATGTAAACATTCTTTGCTTGTTCCCACTGATGATGATAAAGGGGGTCATTCCAAAGTGTGATTACTAAATGAGTATAATTTCCGTTGCATTCAATTGAATCAATAACAACATAGATTTTGTCCTTATAGATGCTTTAGATCAGAAGACTGAAGCTTGTCCGCTCTGTTGCAGAATTCTAATAATGATTTAGAACTAATGTGGAAAACCAAGTAATGATAATGGGGGGTTTAACTTTGTAGGAATCGGGCATAGTTTGCTGGCTACCTCATAGGAAATTGGAATAAAAATTAATAATATTTGAAAGATGTGCATATTGCTTAATGAACAAAACTATATTGATATGAAGAAATTGTGTAAGAGACCTTCTTTGAGGTTGCAAATAAAGAATCATACTGTTAAGTTCCTCAACTCTTACTACTTATGTATTTTTTTTTATACAGGATAGGTTCTTGGAATTTGGTCCAGAACAACATCCTATTGTCCTTCAAATTGGGGGGAATAATTTGGAAAACATTGCAAAAGCGACTGAACTTGCTCGTCCATACGGTTATGATGAGATTAATTTTAAGTTTGTATAATACTTATTACCCCGTTCTAAGTTTCTCTTCCCTTTAGGCTTTATCTATTAATTCTTGAGTTGGAAACCTATATTTTTTTTTCCAGTTGCGGATGTCCTAGTCCAAAAGTTGCTGGACATGGATGCTTTGGTGTGAGTCTGATGCTGGATCCAAAGGTTTGTTAACCTGTGCCCCATGATCATAATTTTTTTTTTTTTTGGGGGTGGGGGACAAAATCAATATTCCTGGAATGTAAAATAGACTTGCAAATTTCTTGCGTTTAGTCATATGCATGATTATTTTACAATCCCAAGGTAATCACTCTTGGTGTCATCAGTCATGTGCCAAATCTGAAATTAGCCTCACGTATTGAACTGCAGTCTCATGAGTGTAGTATCATACCAGGGCCAGGAGAAGATAAACTTACAAAGCTTGATTTATGGTGTGTAACACATTAAAGAGTTGAGTTTAAGAGGACTGAGCAAGAGAATCATGCACAATACTATCTTTTAGGGTATTTGAAGTGTAAAGTTCATCTATCATTTCATTCCCATGGGGATGTAGCATTCCATTCTAACAGCTTGTTGTCATTGCAATCCACGTGCATCAGATGTAAGATGGACTATTTTGTCCCAACTTGGCTAAAGTAGCCTTTTTGCTTGATTCTGTCACTCAAATTTATCAAAAAATCTAAAAGTTAAGTCTATTTTGTTCTCAAGCTATTGCACATAGTAATAGTTAGCCTCTCAAGTCATCATCTTTGTAAAAATGCATTATTGCTGGGAAGTAGAATGGTTACTTACAGCAGTTAAGAGAACAAAGACTTGTGATAAGCTTCAAAATGGTGATCAACACTGAGACTGACCATCTTGGAAATATGCCCATGTCTATTGTCAGCCAACCATGGACAACTCACAATTTTAATTATCATTGTTGATATTAATTTCGCAAACCAAATGCCTCTTGAGTGATTTTCCTTGTCAATTTGATCTGATATAGACATCTGGTGTTTTCAAGAAAAGTTTGTAGGTGAAGCCATGTCAGTAATTGCTGCCAACACAGACGTTCCTGTTAGTGTTAAATGCCGAATTGGTGTTGATGATCATGATTCATACAATGAGCTGTGTAAGATTCTTTTCTAAAGATTCTTTTATGTTCTGTTTGAAGGCACAAAACTCACACAAGTCTTCTATTTTATGAAATTTATTGATATTGTTATTTAAAAGTACGTGTAACAAGTGATGCTATGACGAAACTATCCGGTGCATTCTTTTCACACTCATAAGGTGCTTAGTATGCTATAAGACTGTAATTGAAGTGTGAAAACTTGTAGCTTATCTGGCTAGGAAATGGATTGAACTTATGTTTATGTTTAGCTTGTGTCTTGTCTGTTTCTCATATGTAAATATTGCCAAGGTGCCTCTGACCTGTCTTTTTTTTTTTCAGGTGATTTTATTTATAAGGTTTCTTCACTGTCACCAACAAGAAATTTCATTATCCATTCATGAAAGGCACTGCTTAATGGCATAAGCCCTGCTGAAAATCGATCAATTCCTCCCCTAAAGTATATACTTAAATCTCATAGCAGTAGTTTATGATGATTACTCATATTCATAAAATTTATAACTGACAACCTCTCATATTTGTTAAATGCAGATATGAGTACTTTTATGGTCTGTTGCGTGATTTTCCAGACCTAAGGTTTACTATAAATGGAGGCATCAAGTGTGTTGACGAGGTAAATTATCATTGAAAATTACATTTTGTTCTGTCCAGTTTTTTAAAAAGGCAGACGAGGCGCTCAGTTGAGCCTAAAAAACCTTGAGGCAAGGCTACTTCTTAGAGGTGCGTGCCTTGCTGCTGTGATGGAGGCGTAGTTGAGGCGCGACTCAACTGACTACTGACTTATGGTAAATAAAAGAGGCGTAGTTGAGGCGCGACTCAACTGACTACTGACTTATGGTGAATAAAAAAAAAACAGATCTCAAAATTCGGAAGATCAATTAATGGTTATAAATGCTTAAGCTTTTAATTATGACAATTAAATTGTTGACTTATCATATTTCAAAGTCTCAATTCACATTACCAATCTCAATTTTTGCCTTGCAAATTGAGGTTTTTAATATGAGAACTCTTCATTTTAGGGATTCATAATTTACAAAAGTATTTGTTAACACCATTTCAATAAGCAACCTACATTCAAAGTTAAAAAGAAGAGGAGAAGAACCAATAGCATTTAATAAGCACCAACCCAAAGAACTAGCAAGTAGCAGAAAACCAGAGAACAAACACCAGCAGAACTGAACATGTAGGACTGGAACATCTTCAAGGGTTGAAGAAGAAGAATAGTGGTTTGATGAGGAAGATACAGAAGAGAATGATGAAGGACATAAATATATTGATATTTGATGGTATTAGTGATGAAGATGATAACTTAGATGATCATGATAGCTTTTAGATTTACCTTATGAATGATTTTTTTATACATATTTTGGTTATCTTTATGTTTAAATGTATAATTCCCTTTTTTTTTTGAAAAAAAAGTGTGCTTGCGCTCTAGTGGACCCTAGCACCTCAAATGTGTGGGGGCTAAGCCGTATGGAGCACTTAGCCGTATCTGTTAACATGAACTATGAGCTGAAGTTTGAGGCTAACATTGTGATTTTGAAATAAGGACCATATTCATTTAGTTTATTTCAACTGTAAGTTAACATAGAGTTTATGGCTATGGAAGGAAATATGAAAGTAAAATTGTTCATTGTTTTGAGAAAATTTGTAGAAGATAAGATTTCAGTCAAGTCAGTTCTTGATTGCACAGCAAGATGTTGTACCATAGTCAAGTAATAGGCCTTCTTTTGTATTTCACAAAATTTGAGGGTTTGCAGTATGGTTTTGCAATGTATGAATTCGCTTATTAGTGAATTTATTCTACTTTGCAAAAGGCTTTTCCCCCCTTCTTTCTAATCTAATTTTCCCGGACATGCCAAACTGTAGGTCAATGCAGGCCTTAGGCATGGAGCTCATGGTGTAATGGTTGGACGTGCTGCCTTCAATAAGTAAGAATAATGCCCCACTTAGAAAAGTTCCCTCTTTGCTGTAGTATTTTAGAAAAACTTTGCTGGTCAGTTTGGGCTATAGACTTTTTGCTGTGAGCAAAAATTGACACTAAAAGATGAATCATGGTTCTCCTGATTTAATTGTTAAATGAAGTTGCCAGCATTCTTTCTAGGTATAATTTTGGGTAATTTATCTATATATGAGGATCTGTTTTTTGTTTTTTGTATCAGTATGTCTGTATGTGAAAAATGGTTGATTTTATTAAAGGAAATTGAAAACAGGTAAAAAGCCAAGTCAGCCTTAGAGTATTGAATGGTAGGGATTACATTACACTGAAAATTTGATATTCCAGTCAAGAAAACTGCTTAACTTTGAAGTTCTTGAAAAATGGCATACCATTGCAATAATTAATGATATATAGAAATCTACAACCTCTTGATCTCTATATGCAAGTGGGGTATCACGCTAGGAATTAACTGCATGCAAATTGTTCCTGGTCCATTGAGTCTTCAAAAAGGGTTTTTCAATATAAATTAGTGAGCATTTAAGGTTTATAGAGAAGAGGATACAATGAAACTTAAGCAATGAGAGAATGTATTGTAGAGGAGAAAGGAGTGTATTTGTTTTTCTCTTAATAATCGAATGAATTCATCACTGAACTTTTGGATAAATTAGCCGTAAACAGGTATCTTGTTAATTATTTTCAATTTTTTATGTTGTTTATTCATGTCTTTACCCAAGTAAATCATGATGTGCATGAACAGGTTGTATTCCTTATTTTTATATTGAAAGATTGTATGATAATAATTTCTCACCAAAAAAAAAAAAAAATCTGCAATGACCAAGTGGTCCAAGTCTTTTTCATCAAAATATAATCAGACAAAATTACAATACTAATATTGACCTTGAACTTTTTTCCCTCTTTTCTTTGTTCATTTGACCTGCTTATCTAGTTTGCAATTTTGCATTTGTTTTCCAATAAGCTATAAGTTGACAGAAAACTGCTGCATTTATGACAGCCCCTGGCATACATTGGGACATGTTGATTCTGCAGTTTATGGTGCACCTAGCAGTGGTATTACACGTCGTCAGGTTCAGTAGCAAACTTACTTTGATCTTTCATCTGCTTAATTTCTGTTGATTTTATTTGAATTTCCTCTCATTCTAGATTCACACATTTTTCAGCTTCTTGAGAAGTATCAGGTTTATGGGGATTCTGTTCTACGAAAATACGGATGTGGTAGACCTAATGTCCGAGATGTGGTAAAGGTATGGTCTAACTATGCTTATCTTATGAGCTTAACCGCTTAACTAGATAAAGATATTTTTTATCAGCAATACCAACACCTGAAGGGAGGCTCGAGTAATAGGATATGATTACATTGATGTACTAAAGTAATATCCTCCATATAACTTCCTTTTCCTACTATAATGGTGCTTTTGCATGACTTTATCCTAATATTCTGCAGCCTTTACTTAGCCTTTTTTACGCGGAGCCAGGGAATAATATGTGGAAACGCAAAGCCGATACTGCCTTTCGAGAATGCTTGGTATGTTAATTTCTATAAACCATCATATTCTTAGGAAGAAATTGGTATTCCTGCTGATTTCAGCCGCAACATGTTGGCAAAAAGGTAGTAAGTGATGATCATGCCGACCCTTCTTTGTTGGTTTTATTCTAGTATATAAACTTGGGTTAGATAATAATGTGGCATGGAATTTGCGGATAAAACTTGTTTTTAAAATCACTTATCTTTGAAGAATAAGTCCTCATTGTTTCCATTTGAAGAAAAAGGTCTTCATTGTTTTGGCTGAGTTGCCGAATACATAATCCTGAGGCCATTGTTAAGTTTTCAAGGAAAGCTATTGTAGAGGAGCGTAACGGGAATAGAAGTGATCTCAAACATTCTACATAATATGTGGGATACTAAGAAGCCCATCTATTTGTTAAGAGATAAGAGTTGGTGCTCCTTTTAACCTGTGCATTCCTTTTCCTTTCATATACATCGGATTGGAGTAGGTGTGAGTTTGGAGTTAAGGTTAACTCTAAAAATGTTTGGTTGAATTGATGTTTACTGCCTAATTACAAACGGGTAGATTATTCTATTTTCCCGTAAGCCCTCCCCGCCCAACAAGATTCGAACCAATCTCAAATCCTTTGTTAGGTTCTCACACAGTTGTTGAATCTTGCAGACAATCAAATCGTTTCTAGAGGAAACCCTCGTAACGATTCCCGACTCCGTCTTGGATGCACCCATTGCAGAGGTGCCGCCACCTGTTTGTGAAGATCCTTTTGCGAATGTGCATAGATTGCTGCCTCCTCCATATGAAGCAAGAGAAGAAGAGGAGCTGCTATAGGCCCAACTTCTGTATGTGCTCTAAAACTATACATACATATTATTCATTGCAATTCTTTGGATGAAGATGAGATCATTCCATGTAACATTATGTATTGAAAACATTAGTAGATAGTGAAAAAAAAATAGGAAAATTATCTACTGTATGATCACTATCAAAGTTTGTGAACAATGTCAATTTATTTAGCTATATTCTACATTGCTATGATATGAATGAACATTATGCTGTGATTTAGTAATGGATGTGATGAGAATAATGGATGGCTCAATTTTATTTCTAATGGGCAACTACTAGAAAGTAGAAACTGAGAAAAGGACCAAATAGGGTTTGGATAAAGCAGGACACATGGCAGCATCCCATTGGTGCAAAACCAGTCCAAACGATAAGATAGCTTGTCAACCACCTGTTGTAGCCAATTCCCTTAATTTATCAGCTTCTCTGTCTCAGCCTCCATACATACCATAATAACTGTAAAACACACACAAATCATCAAGAGATCAGCAGTAGGTTAGTGGGTAGCTGCGTATCAACGACATGGCATCAATCACCATGACATCAGCCTCGTTCCTCGTCGGCAAGAGCCTCGGAGCTCCACCGGTGGCGTCGCGCCGGAGCAGAGTTGTGATGGCCAGTGCCGCCAGACCAGCAGCAGCAGCCGAGGAGGGAAAGGTTATGGCTGAAAGCAGCAGCAGCAATGGGGGGAGGGGGGTGGTGTTCGATGGGGCGGGGGGGGGCGGGGAAGGCCGGTGGCGTAGGAGGAGCCGAAGCGTGGGAGCCCGGAGGCTAAGAAAAAGTATGCACCGGTTTGTGTGACCATGCCTACTGCCAGGATCTGCCGCAACTGATACACTGTTATTGTGCAATGGTTTATGGTCGTGTAATTTCATTATTGAGGTAGCTCTGTAACAAAATGCAACGTTGTTGTAATCTACATTTTATGGGTCATTTTGGGTTTTTATGCATGCTCAATGTCTTCTAAATTCTTCTTCTTTTTGCCATTGATAATGTTCACAATCTCGTTTAATCAGAATCGGAGTTGTATGTTGCATCGCATGTACAGAAATTTTCACATTCGTCGGACTCGAATGTTACAAACTTTGAATGATTAAGTTAAATCAAGGAACTAAATAACAAATTAATTGTTCACAAGTACTTTCATGGTTCTATCATCGTTCTTTTTTATTGTTTTGTTTATATTATTGATACTCACGGTATACTTTTCTTGTCTAAATGAGCGAATTCTTTGAAAATATAATCGTTTTGTAAGAATTTGGGTATGCATAATACTAGACGTGTACTTAAGTCCACCTAAACATCCAAAAGAGCGAGTTAGGAAGTGAGACCTTCCTAAAAGAGAAAAGGTAAGGAGAATGTTCTCTCATTGTGATGAGGAGCCTCGCCTTACTCACTTGAGGTAGCCTTCCTAACGAGCTCACCTCAAGGGAATTGGGAGAAGGTTGCACGTTGCAAAATAAAGCTGCATCGCGGCGTCACATCTCTCACCTTATGATCACTTTGTCTCAACGAAATAAAGTATGCTGCCACAGTGCAAGCCTTTTCTTGATCGAGGCTCGCTTAAACACCCTTCACATTTATCTCTTTCATTTTAAATTTTACCTACAAGACTCGCCCACAAGGTATCCTAAGACCGTGATTCTTGGGAGTAAAAACCCTAAACTCTCACACCTATTTGGCATACCTTAAGGCTATACTTTGAGACAGTCTTGAGCTAACTAGAGATGAAGGCATTTGACAGCTAGTCTGAGAAAAATAATCCAAGACAAGAAAAGTCTTATTCGCTAATAATACAAGACCGGACATATCTTGCTAATAATACCATATTTAAACCAACCTGAAGGCACCGGAATGATATTATATACATATTTCGTTATCTTCGACGAACAAGTGATATGCGATTATTATATGTGAGAACTTTTAAATCCAAATTAATTGGATCTGTAGTGCTGAATATTTTTTAGATCCACATAAACCACGGTCACAAACATGCTACTTGTTTACATATGGTGGAACGTACAACTATTTCATGGCGCTCAACTAAACAAACATTGATAGCTAATTAATCAAATCATGTTGAGATCATAGCACTACATGAGGCAAGCAAAGAATGTGTATGCTAGAGTTCGTTGATTCAACATGTCCGAGAAAATATTATATGAAGATAATGTTGTTTGTATTGCAAATAAAGGGAGGCTATATATATGTATTGATCAGCGACGAGACATCATACTCGAAGTAATAATGTTTCAAAGTGAGACTATATTAAGGAAGATCGGACCAAGCATATTTCTCCAAAATTCTTTTCTACGTATGAACTTAAGAAGAATGGAGAAATAAATGTCCATCAAATCCGCTAAAGAGAAAATTTGGCAGATCTTTTTTACAAAGTCTCTTCCAACTAAAACTTTTGAGCAACTAGCGCGCAAGATTGGATTACGTCGTCTCAGAGATGTTTGTTCAACTGAGG
>JAYMTA010002616.1:0-16079 GCA_036897625.1 Pelargonium cotyledonis | reverse complement strand
CTTAAGTGAAAAAAGAAATTAACAGACATAATACATGATGCGTAGATATGAATTTAAGCCAATATCCCATTACCAAAAAACAAAAACCCTAAATCATAATTTAACCAAATTCAACTTACCTCGTTCTAATCATCGTTCCTTGCTCGTTCCTCGATCACGAAAAACACCAAACTCCACTTCCCTTGCCCAGATCACTTCGCGTCTAACTATTTTCGCCATACAAATCGTCTTCTTCAAAAACCCCAAATGAAAAACTCTTTCAACTGAAACTCTGTCTACAGAATAAAATTAGGACTTTGTTTTATAATACTTTCTTTTCTTAAGTTAATAGACGGTAAAATCGTCAATTTAAATGAAACTAACAGGGTTACTAACAGAATAGTGATTGGTAAAGTATAGTGAGGCTGAGTGTCAAGCAAAATAGTTTTACGTAGCTAGGTGTCAAAAGTGATAAGTACGTATATGCTGTCTGTAATTTCCCCTTTATTTTTTACAGTGTCATGTGAGTGTTGATAGTATTGGGTCCAACTAGAAGAATTCGACATTTTCCTCCAGCGGAATTGGAATGCAATATGAGCCGTCCGTTGATGAGTCTACATATTAATATTAGAGCAATGCTATATGTACAAAAGTTTGTACAAAAATAGTTGTACACAATGATGTGTCAATGAGTGAAGCATGACACATCAAATATTATAGTGGTGACTTGTCCGAATTACAATGTGCCACGTGTGCAGTGTGTCTAATAAACAGGGCGGTCCGCGCCAAAAATTCATAGGAGGGTGGTGGTATCATATATGTTGGGTTGTTATTCGTTAAAATTCATTTTTAACTACAAAAATACGAAAAAATAGTTGCCACGTAGATTACCATATTATTTTGTACATAAAATTTTATATAAAATTTGGGACATTTAGCACTTCTCTTAATATTATATACATTTCAAAGAGATGTGTTGGTGTGTTGATGAATGAATAAATTGACCGGCTTTGTAGATGATTTTGATTTTTAAACCGTGAGAGATCACTGCTCTACTTTAATTGATTGGTTGATAGGATTAAGATTAAAGAAGGACCCTCTAAACATAACATTAATTATGGCAGTGAATCTTGTGAGAAGATCAAACGCCCGTCCAACATACCTCTAGATGGTAGTAGAGAGCAGTGGATCTGGATTGAGACTTACGGGCATCCAAAATTTGATTTAATTTTAACTTAATTAACATTCGATTCAAATTAATCTTCCGAAGTTACCGAAGTTAGATTGTATCGCTCAAATTCTCACATTTTACGTCTATAGATATTTGGATTGATTAGAGTTCGAGCCTCAATTGTTACATTTGCTAGTAAAAAATAAAAAAATATTTGGATTGAGTTCAAGTTGGTTTTATTCATTTGTTAAAACTGACAAATCAAGACTTGAATCTAGTTTGAAAGACTTCAGAGTCATTAGGGTTTGGCCGCAGGTCAGGTCACATTTCAATTTTTAAGCATAATATATGTTAATTCATTCAGAGTTGCATGACCTGAAATTATATATGATAAATTCGATTTGAATTAGCTTGAAAGTTGGAAGACCAGAATCGCCTTTCAGCACATCGCAAATTCAAATACAAATTTTCGGCTTTTTTTTAATGTCTAAAAAGTGTCACCCAATTCGCTGCTCAAAACTGAAGTAAACCAGCCACGGGTTGTAACGCAGTTGGCAACACAGACAACGTGAGTGGGAAGAGCGATTGCGTTCGATCTCACTCAACACATCCAGGGGAGAGGGGGAGAGCTTTAAATGTGACTAAGTCTCGAATGAGATTAGTCTAGTTATTATAAAAAAGCTTAAAAGTGCCAAGTGCCAATGGTGCGGGCTCTCTCATAATACCCATAATTAAGTACCTAAAAAAAACACTGAAGTAAACCATATACAATACCTGAAATTTCCACCTTTCGACAACAATACATATCTGTGGAATTTTTGATATATAGCTTCAACAATCTTCATAAAAACCAATTTCATTACAAAATGTCCAAAATTCATTATAAATATATTTAAAAAATCTATTTGGAATACAAAAATCGAGTAAGAACTATTTGGAATCTGAATCAGATTTGTAAAGCCTGTTGTAATCTTCAAGCTCGTCGTAATACACATCCCACACGCACCGAACACATCCACTCCCGCAACAATCCCCCGGCAACGGCTTCTCCGGCGGAGGCGGCGGCGGCGGAGAAGGCGTGTTCTTCGATCCTTCCTCATCTTCCTTCTTCTTCGTTGTCTCTGTTGAATTCAACTCCATCTGATTCTTACCTCTCGCTTCCTCAGCCATTTCTAGCGTTTTGGCGCAAAAAACCCTCAGATCTCGGAATCTGTTAACGGTTAAACTTTTTGCAGATCGAAGTGATCGTTTCAGGGTCAGATCTCTTCTCATGGCCGAGCCATCCTTGGGCCGCGACTGGTGGTGGTGGTTGAGAAGACCTGGTAGCACTAGCAGCGATGATATGAGGTTCATCGATGGCATCTTCGAAATTATGGTCAACATCAGGGCTATTAAATATATATATTCCATTTATCATTTCGTTTTCATGATGAAAATAAATAAATAAATAACTTTGTAGAAAATGTATTTTTATGCATTATTTATTTGCCATGCCCACTGCATAATTGAATATCTATATATCAAATAATTAAATATGTGCTCATATTTTTCTTCATACTTGCGTAATCCCTTGTCAAAAATTAACACAATTATCTTATGTTATAGGGCCCATGAAACCCGACCCGACCCAAGAGCTTGAAATGCAATTTGACAATTTAGTAAGACTATGAGTCATTTTGTTTGTTGACCAACGAATAAATTTGAATTCTAAACTTGAAAAACGAGACATACAGACTTTAATATCATTTATGATAAGACTATAGCCACTAGAGACTTTCCCTCCTAACCACAATAACTAAGCTAGAATCAGACTCGACAATAATATGATCCCACCTCCGATCAATGACTCAATTCAATGCTTCATTGATGGACATCGCCTCGACCATCTGATGCTCCCAAACCCCATCCCAGCCGACGCGACCACCACCGGGCATTCACCGACCCGGACCGATCACTAACTTTAAAAAATATATATTTGCTCCACTAAAATTTTAAAATTTTGTAGTTTGTCTAATAGTAATATTTTCAGGACAAAGAGATTAAATAATAATTAAGCTTCCATTATTTTGGGAACACAACAAAACAAAACAAAGCCGGTTCGTCTCTTTCTGTATTCGGTTTGATGGCAATGACATTCTGACGTGGTAGCTCACTGTCAATGCCTTCGCCTCCTTTTTATAAATTCCTCAATTCTCCGCTCAACCCACCAATCTCTACTTATCATTCTTTACCCATATATTTTCAGGTAACTTTTTTTTTCTCTTTTTTCTGTGTTTTTTTGTTTTGGATTGTGTCCGCATTTTGTTCCTAGATTCTTGGCGCTGTTTGATGTTTTCAGATCTTTTCGAGCCGACCACTGCATTGTTTTGAGCTTGCCGCAATAGTTTTAGTTGTTGGGTTCTGGTATTGCTATAGCCTATGCTGTTGTATTGTTCATGATTGAGCTATAAAGATATGGGTATTGTTGTTTCCACAGTAGCTTGTTGGTAGACATGTTTTCAAGCAATTTGTGATGATTTCTGGTTATATTTTAGGTTCTTCTAGTTTCAATTCTGATACAGTAACTCTTTCCCTCTTGTTTTTTTGGAAGAATTTTTCTTTTTGGCTTCAAAGTTTCAAATTTTCTGTCATAGTGTTGCCATATTTTCTTATTGGTTTCAGTTTCAGGTCCAGATCTGGCTGTTTATGAGTATAGGTCTTATTTTTTTTTTTGGGAAGGATAATTGGTCCGATATGATTATTGTTCTAGGCTTTTAGCTTTTATGGGTTTTCTTTCATTCTTTGTTTTGTTGCTTAATTTGTGCTTCCTTTGCTAAAGGTTACATTGCTTGCAATGTCAATTTGTGAATGTTTCGTTTTCAGTTTTCTTCAAGTTTTGTTTTATTTTGACTTTTTGGATCCATGGTAGTTAGATGGTTGGTTGGTCAAAATCAGAATAACCCTTGTAGTCGTTTCTGGGTGTATAAAGACTGTTCTTTGGATCGTCTGATGTGAGCATTAGTTTGCTTACTACTTGAAATAAAGTACTGGCATGTAATTTTGGTTCAAATAAATTTGTGCTGAATGTGAAGGTAGAATGAATTAAACTCGCCCTTTTTTTATGCTAATCGCACTGCAAATGTGGTAATGAAATATAGTTTAATCTATTTATTTGTGATCTTGGATTAATATCTCATCCTAACATGATTTATGTAGGTATTGTTTAACTAATCAAGATGGAAGTTACTGGGGGCTAAGCTTGTTAGTTCTATGGCCTTGACTGGTACGACTTTTAATTATAATATCTTGCATCACTCTATGGTTTGTAGGATGACTATTGGATGTTTGCATTCCTGTTTATTTGACTATGTTGCATTGATTTGGTACTGTAATATGTAGGTATCTGGGAAATGTTCGGAGGGAGAAACAGTTCAGGTGGCATAATAAATACTCTGCGTAACACAACAGAGAGGAATTACTCTACGACTAAAACTTCTGGTATGGAATTTGAATCAGACTGGACAAAGCACAGAAAATCGTCTGTATTTGCCGCTCAAGTGATTTGTTCTGCAACATCTTTTATGCCTTGGTCTTGTAAAATCCCCACCGATGAAGGATATCATGAATTTCTTTAGTTTGTCACTGAAATCTATTGGTAGTTTCTCCTCAAAGATAGATCGTTGATCAGACAAGAGAATAATTAGCATTCTCGTCTGGTTGCTGAATCTAGTATATGCCTGGTTTTGCGAGTGAAAAGAAGAGATTCGCAGGACCAAATATGTGCTTGACTACTCCAGAACAGTTGGATACATTCACTTATTCAAAAAGCACTCCTCATTTAACCTCTCAGGTCACTAATGATTTTGCTAATCCCATTTTACAAGGACTGCCTGATGATGTGGCTATGTATTGCCTTGCACTTGTTCCTCGCTCCAACTTCCCAGCTATGGGTGCTGTCTGCAAGAAATGGAGATCGTTTATCCAGAGCAAAGAGCTCATCACTGTGCGGAAATTAGCTGGAGTGCTTGAGGAATGGCTATATTTTTTAACTATGGATGCTGAAGGAAAGGAAAGCCACTGGGAGGTTTTGGATCGTCTGGGACGTAAACATCAGCATCTTCCGCCAATGCCTGGGCCAGCGAAGGCTGGCTTTGAGGTGGTTGTTATTAACGGGAAGCTGATTGTCATGGCTGGCTACTCGGTGATCAACGGGGTGGGCTCTGCTTCAGTGGATGTTTACCTGTTTGATTCTTGCCTCCACAGGTTTGTTTTCTGCAAGACACTGTTCAGTTATGTTTGTTGGATCAATAATTTCATCTATTGGGAGATAAATTTTGTTCATCTCTCAAAGTTACAATGCAATTAATCTAATACTTTTGGGTTTGTTGTTCTGAAGTATGTGATCTTAGCATATTTCATAATTCCTAGTAGTTGTATAAACATTAGCACATAATTCCTTAAAAAGTTGAACTCTATGAATAACTGGTTCAGTTCTCTGAGTTTGTGCTCCACCTGAGGAATGATGCACCCAGTGAGTTGTATTCTCATCCTAGAATTGAAATTTATGCACCGAATTAAGCCAACCATATTTTGGCAATGTTAAAAGGATTTCACTAGTACTATGAGAAGTTCTCAATTGGTAGACTTGTTGATTTTTGAACCACTGCATGCTATGTTCTTATTTCACGTTTGAATGGTTGCAAGCATACTGATTATGCCTCCGTTTTTAGCCCCACCTCTCTTACTATGATTGCAGATGGAGCAAATTAGCAGACATGAATGTGGCTCGCTACGACTTTGCTTCCACAGAAGTTAATGGCATGATATATGCCGTCGGAGGCTATGGGATAAATGGCGAGAGTCTCTCCAGCGCTGAGGTCTACGACCCTGACACTAATGAGTGGTCTCTAATAGAGAGTCTCCGGCGTCCAAGATGGGGCTCTTTTGCCTGCGGGTTTGAGGGAAAGCTCTATGTAATGGGTGGAAGGTCAAGCTTCACGATTGGGAACTCCAAGTCTGTTGATGTATACAATCCTGATGGGCACACCTGGTGCCAGATGAAGAATGGTTGTGTCATGGTCACTGCTCATGCTGTGCTGGGAAAGAAGCTCTTTTGTATGGAGTGGAAGAACCAAAGGAAGCTAGCCATTTTCAATCCAGCTGAGAATTCATGGAAGATGGTACCCGTTCCAGTGACTGGGAGCTCAAGTGTCGGGTTTCGATTTGGGATATTGGATGGGAAGCTTTTGCTCTTCTCGCTGCAGGAGGAGCCTGGCTATCATACTCTGTTGTATGATCCAGATGCAACACCAGGTGCTGAGTGGCAGACTTCTGAAATAAAGCCGCCGGGCTCGTGCTTGTGCAGTGTGACAATCAAGGCATGATTTGGTTGAAAATCTCACGTTTTGGCTTCTTTGAATTCCTTGGTAATCTTGAGTTTTGTTTGTTCATCTGTCAAATCATGCTACAACTATTCCTTGTTCTGAATTTAGTGCTTGTTGGATGTAACAAATGATTCTAATTGTTGGGTTGGTTCAAATAATGTTTTACTTAAAGTTCAATAATAGTACAATTATTTTTCATAGTTTCTTTCCATTTCCATTTTGTTGTCATCATCACTACTAAGTTCATGAGTTCCTTGAAAAAAATAACATAACTATTAAAATGAAATTCCAAATTCCATAAAAAAGAAAGAAATTTCAAATAAAAATATATGAAAACAATCCGCCTACTCGTAATAAACATTCTCTCACAAACTTAGCGAAGGATAGAGATGACGTCTACAAGTGGACTGAATATGAGGAGTCAATACTAGTGATGAAAACAATGGAAGAGCAAGTCTAATCAAGTCGGATATACTAAATCAAAGTTTATTCAGTTAAAAATAATGTGTAAGAATACTGAACCACCCAACGCCAAAAAAATATTGACGGTGATTCGAAAAAAGAACTTTGACCTAAAATTAGGAAGAAGAGAAAGCGGCTAGAATTTCCGAAGAGAGTTTACTTTAGTTCGACAAGTGATCTCTCGTATGTAATGTATATGTTTTCCCATTTCTCTTCAGTACAGAAGAACCTTAGAACAGTTTTACTAAGTACACCATCAACAAACACAGAAACAACACAAGTTGTAACAAACTTACTACAAATTCACAGACAAAAACTCTCTCTGATGTTTGATAGATGCAGCAACACAAGAAAATTTTCACAAAATAGAGCCTATACTGGTGTACTCTAACCTTATCCTCGGGCTCAGCCACTGTCTTTGGGGCTTGCTCTCTTCTTCCTATCAACGTTGCTGAGGCTCCGAACCAGGCTTGGAAGGCAGCATTGCGCAGAGCGAGGAGATTTTTGTTTCCGGTTTGGAGTTGGCTCCACATTGCAAACAGGGCTTGTTGCAGATTTATATGGACTTCCATTACTCGATTTTGGTGGGAAGTCAAAATTGGTAGGCTTGGTTTCCATCAATCCTTGTAAATATTGATCGCGGTCGGCAGGTTCGCCACTGAAGCTGTTGCGAAAGAAATCGATTAGTTGCTTCATCTCAGTTGGTGAAGGTCGAGGAGGAGAGTTGGATGTATCAACCAAGTACAGAGATTTATCGAGTCTAGGAGCTTCAGTGCAGCTTTTCGGGTGGACTGGAGTAGTGCCCCGAGAAGGGGTATCTGCAGAAATGAGTGTATTTGTTGAGACACCATTTCAATATAACTGTACTTGGTCGCAAAATAAATAATAAACTCACCACCATTGACGCTGAAGAAATCATCGCAATCAGAATCCATCCAAACATTGGCATCAAAAAACATTTCATCCTTACCACCTGCACAGAAATCAAGCACAATAATTGCAAAAACCAGGTCAGGAAGATCAGGAACACGACTCTGACAGAGTTAAACAAATGATGCAAAACATCAAATCTGCACACAAAATTCAGAGAAGCTGGAAATTAAAATCTTGGAGTTAATGTCAACATATAGAGCTGGCAATTAAGACTTGAACTCTTAAGAAAACCCGAGTGATTATTTTCGGGTTGGGTAACCATCAACCAGCACCCAACAATCTGATCCAACCAACAAATCCACACCTTAGGTCTTTTCAACCGATATCCAAATTGTCAGGTCTACCCGCATACTTACAATTCACATATCCAGGCTAGTTAGCAATTTTGGCCGATTCGAGTATCACAAGAACAATCAATACAAGGCAAATCTTGGTCACATAACAAAATAGTTTTATTTTTTTCTCTCTCAAGGTATAAAAATAAAAACACATGAAAATAATGACAGATGATTAATGAGTAGTTAAGATATGAACCCTCTTTATCACATTAAATAAATAACATAATGAAACTTTTTCAACCAATCAAGTCTATTCTAAGAACACCCAATTATCCTTCATGTTCCATGGAAAAAAAAAAAAAAAGCATTATTTATTAAACGCCATAACTCTGTGACAAAGCAACTCATCCCAATAGTTAGGGAAGTTCTTTTTCTATAAATTACTAAAAATAAAATCATCAATCCTATATCAAATCAAATGAATTCAACACCCTAACAGATCAATTTTATCAACAAATCACATCATAATCTTTCCAATATGAAAACTTACTTCACAAATCAAAATAAGCAAAGCACAAAAACACATTCAAAAGGAAGTTAGAGAAAAAGCTAGAAACATACTGAGTTCATGGAAGCTTGCTACATGATGAGTCATGGGTGGAGATTGGGGCTTTAGGCTGTGTTCAGTGGCACTGAGTCTGTTCTCTTTGATGAGAGACCATTGAAGCTTGGAGGGAGGTTGGTTCTTATGAATGGCTATACAATTACCCATATATTTATATGTAATAAAAATGATTTTTTTTATTGATTTGAAGAAGAGTTGAGGCTTTATTTAGGTTAGCTTTGTTGGTAGAAGACAATGGGAGTGATGAGTAGAGAGAAGAAGAAGAAGAAGAGAAACAGTAGCAGCAGTTGTTGTGTTTAGTGGACTCTTTATGGTTATTAAAGGAGAATAGATGGAAAGAGGTTCCAAGCCAACTAACATATTGGGACCGATTTGATTGGTCTTGAAAGTGAAGTAATGGCGTTTGCAGGAGTGGGCTCCATTTCCCACTCTTGGAGTGGAGACACTTTCTTCTAATTTTTGGAGCAAAAGTCCTGAGGAAAGTAAACTCCCAAAAATGTGAAAAAAACACGGAAATAAAAGTTGATTTTTGGGCTGATTCTGTATATTTGGAACTTACAGACGGCTTGATTGATGCCAACAACAGTGTATTTTTTGGAGAACTGACAACAGGATTTGGCTTTGCTATTGACTTTGGAACCTCCGGATAAGAAACATGATGGGTTGAGTAGAGGGGCCAACTTCGGGTTCCTGACCGGTTATTAGTTGATAGAGTCTAATTCAAATTTTACATTCTAAATATATAATATGTTAGTACATCAAAATTGATCGGACAAAAGTTCAAAATATCGATCTTGTTGAGAGTGTGAGGTTTGAGTAGAGCTGACATTTTGGATTCGAACTCGTGGGCATCAGAAATTCAATCCAACCAACTTCGAATCAATTTGGACTTATCGTGTGGCAAAAACATGTACCAAACTAAATCAGACAAACTCGCTCATTTAACACTAATATCCCAAAATTTATTTGACCCAATCTAATCTTCTAATCCCTTTCGAACCAAACTCAGATTACTCAATATCAATTTGAACCAATATCTCTAGGTTTGAAGGATCAGCTCACTTATATGGTAATAGAAGCTAGCATCACACCTTGCTATTCAAAACTAAAACCTTAAAATCGTTGTTTTGGGCAGTGGGTTAATGATACTTATTAAGATAATTATTTTGATATATTGAGTACCAAATGTTAATGAGCCAAGCTACCATGAACTGTCGGGCAGGCAATCTTTAATTATAATAAAAAGGTGCTAACACAGTGTACAAACAATCTACCTACATCTAGATAATGGACCAACGGCCCAAATTGGTGAAGAAAATACTTATGTTTGGGCCCCTCATATATCCGGATGAGTAGGATATTTCCGACAACGAGAGATCACCAACTTTAAAGTTCACACCAACCCAAGAAACAAAAAATAGGGATCTTCATGAACCAGATTCATTGTCCCAACTTCAACCTCTTGAGCAACCGTCGGTTGCTCCTTCTTGTAGCTCAACCATAAATCTTGGTAAAGCTCAGTAATGATCCTTTCTCCTTCCCACCAGAAGGACTAGTTCAATTTCGAATCTGAATCCGATACAAAAAGGATTCGGGTATGATAAAATTTGGATTTTTAGTAGTGTGTGAGCGGAATTGACTAGGAAGGATCGGATTTCGGATGCTTATGGGTTCAAATCCAAATTGTCAGCTCTAGTTGGTTAGTTATGGACTCTGTATCCAACTCTTGCAGGCGGTGGAGGCGGAATTTTTGCTCAAGAGGGGCACAAAAGTTAAATTAGGGTATCGCTATCACTGGACCGAGATATTTTTGTTGAAAGTACTGAATTTCGTTAGTGTATAACAAAGTTTTCGGAAGTCAGGGTCACCGCCAACTACAACCTCTCCCTAGCTCTGCCATTGCCTGTAGGTGAACTCATGCACACTTAAAATCCAACTAAGAACAGCTTTGCTATTGGTATTGGACATCCAACAACAAAGACTAATGACTGATCATACCTACTAAAAAAAGTTTGCAATTACGTGCATTCCGACACAACGCATGTAGGAAGAGACACCGGGGCTTTTATTTTGCTAAAGAATTCATGTCCACCAAGATCTTTGCAAATGTTTTGGTATGGAGCCGTGGACAATTTGTGCTGCTCCTACCAAATGGCTACAGAATCAGTGTCCATATCATTAAATGATGTTTCATTGTTTTTAACGTGCCGCTGTGCCTGGCAATAGTGTGCGACTTCCAAGGTTCAACCCTAGAAATGTAAGTTTACCTGGCAATAGTGTGCGACTTCCAAGGTTCAACCCTAGAAATGTAAGTTTACCTGATTCCCCATACCGGAAACTGCTAATCATCTTGCCTTCTATCTTTGAGTGTTCATAAAAATTGATAAAGCTTGGTGTCTTCCTACATTCTTTTCACCTAAAAGAAGATCAAGATAGTTGACAAGCTTCAATTCTAACATTTTATACATGTAAGAGCTCTTACTAGACATTCCACAGTCGAAAAAATTGAGACTAATCATGCAAGGAATAAAACAAATTTTTACTCAACAAATCTTAATTCTATTTCTATTTCTAGCCGCTACTCTCATAAAACAATCAATAAGGAACAAAATAGGGGATCTACAATACACATGACACACCAGAAACATAATAATAAATAAACAGTGCAGAAGAGTCCCACCAAATGAAACTTCTCAACAAGAGGCAGAAAAGATCAACCTTTGTTCTTGTGAGGCAAAGTGAGAAGCATATTTTACACGGCACACTCCATTAAATATTGAATATAAAATATGAAGCCATGGGCCTGCTATTCCAACACCTCTCTATTATATCATGAAAATCTAACAATCATGAAAGTATGAACAAAGTGAAATACTGGACCTACAAAGAGTATATGAACCCTGTCCTATTAAATTACTAGATATGCACCATATATTTTGTAAAACATTAACACAAATAAAACATAAATGTAGAGAGTACAATCACATGGAACAAATGTAAAGCCAAACACAAGGGTTAGCCATCATTTTTTATAAATTACCGCTGCTAATATGTCTTTATTCCTAGTACTATCCTGTCCTATTTCAATTTCACAGCTCTCTTCCTCTACCACAATAGATTGACCTACTTTCTTCACCAATTATCATCTTCTTGTTAAAGCATGGACTGCAAACATATAGGGGAAAATGGGAGGAGAGATAAAAGTTTTCGTGATGAGGACTACAATAACAGAAGGGTGTTCTTGAGGAGCTATCCACTTCACTGGGGAGAAGTAAGTCATGAAGAAAACAAAGAAGAGGCAGAGATGTTTACAACCGAGAGCAACTGGAAGAAGCCCATGAGGAAGATAATACTAACTGTGCTTCAATGGGGAGAAGGGAAAGTGGTGGTCTTCAAGAGGTTCAAGCATAAAATCACTATTAATGTCATTGCATGTATGCCTGCTCGCTTGAAGCCCCCTGCTGCTCTAATTTCAGCTTGAGGACCTCACCCTTTCTTCCTAATTTAAAGTTTGCATCTAGTACATACCATGAATATGTATGCTAACAATTACTGTTATGAATAACCACTACTATCACAGAACAACAGAAGATCCACCAATGGTTAGTCATACATACAACATGCAAAGTTAGAATTATTAACACAAGAATCCGAGCAATTCAGAACTGTTTTCTTCTCCCATTCAGATAAGAATACAATATGTGCACGTTTCAATCAAAATCTTATATTTTCACTGAATATTATCAGAATTTGAATAAAATTGGATTATTTGCTGTTATGGCACCAAATTCCATTTGAAGATTGAAACTTCCGGTCAGATTCACCGTTTGAGGCTTGAGGGGGAGGGGGGAAGCTTTCGCTGATAATAGTTAGTGTATATATTTTAACCATTAAAAGTATATCCTCATAAACTGTTTGGTAAATGGACTTTGAAATCATAAACCAACAAAATTTCCAGAATTTCAGTAAAATCTTCACATTGAATTCGTAAACAGAATAACATTCTTGTCACAAAATCACTGGGTAATATTATGTGAGATAGTAGCTCAAAATGAAAATAAATGGAGCTTACTTCTACGGACAGGAAAGTTTTGCTGCTCAGAAAAAGATTATTGATACACCCATTGAGAAGCATCCTACAGCTACCCAGGGGCTTAAACGTTCACCTGTTGCAGCAACCAGAAAAGAAAGTTTCAGCTAGCTAATTTATTCACAATTGCGGCAAAAATGGAACATCACATCGACAACATACAAACCAGTATTTTCCAGTAAAAGTAAAACAACATCCTTATTTTTCATATTGAGCATATCTTTTTTGTCTGCATCAGGAACTTAGGATACATATATAAAGGAAACTATTGTGATGTAGCTTAATTCTCTCAAATGAAGTTAAATAAAATTTTAGCTATAAATCAATGAGCTCGAGGGTTGACTTCCCATTTCATCAGGAAACTTGTCAAGAAACTAAAATCATTATGAAATTTACCATTTTTACATTTACATTATTAAATAAAAATATTACAATATATTCCCTCTAGCACATTTTTTTCCTCTGCGCCCCACGTTTATGATCAGTTGCATATATATCTAATTGTCTTGCCATTTTTGTCAAACAATTGTTTTCTCCTAGTACAAATAATATCACTAAAGGTCTACATCACCAACATCACCATTCACCATCTGTTTATATCAAGTCTATATAAATGTAAGGGAGCTACAATAAAATAAAAATCAGGATCATGAGAGTGGAGGCATCTGATATATAAAATAAAATCACTTTAGAGTTTAGACAATCAAAGATATATGTTATTTCTTTTCCTGGTTTTCACTCAACTTCAACTGTGGGATTCCAAGTATATAGATGGATTACCTATTCTGGCTGCCTTCCAGAAGAAACCACGAAACCTGTTACACAAACATATAACCGTAGTAAGTTCCACCTGTCAGTGACTCAGTGCTCAATCATGACATCTAGAACTACAACAGAGTTGAAAAACTGAGCAATTGATTGACAAAGATGCCTGATTTAGAGAGAGAGAGAGAGAGATTACAAAAAACATATTTTCTATTTATAGAGAGTAGCATAGAATGATAAAAGTCATTGAAGACCAATGACAAGTTTTCCAAGGCAAATATGAAAATTCATGAATATGGTTTCCCCCTGCAAATGGCAAAGGGTTAACTTGTTTTCTACAAGCAGCATTGGATCAATAGTCAAATAAAGCTTAAACTGTAGAATGCAGCACATTATACTTCCTCGGTTGTTTTAACTCCCTCTTGAAATGTGATTAATTTTTCTGTGCAGTACATGAAAGCACATTATGTGTTTGACTGGAGAGCACATTGATTTGATCAAATGACTTTCTAGTTTTCTATCTGTTGAACAACTAAGCTTAACCAACAAGACTGCAACACTTTATTTATTGATATACCTAGGCTGTCACGAAACTTGGAAAAGAAAAGTAAAGAAAAGAAGAAGAAAAAAATCAATCCATATAGTAAATCTCTAAGTGGCACTTTACACTGAACAGATACTGCTTGAAAGAGGAACAACTGTGGATTCAACATAAACTATTCAGTTTGGTATGTGTTAAAGAGTTTAGTTTTAATTAGGATAAGAGGTGGAAAGCTAATGTTGTTTCCAGCTTAGCTAGAGATTTGGATGTTGAACGGTCAAGCCGTCAGCTACTTCGAGATGATAAAAGTGATCTTTAGCAACTAGTCACAGTTCAATGGTTTCACTTAGCAAACTTAATTCACAAACTGACCCATACATTCTTTAGCAACTATTTGCAACCCTACTCCATCATACACGAGAAATAATACAAATTTCCTCATAATTCTCCAGCCATATTTATATCATTCATACACCACAAACCATCCATCAAACACAGTAAATAGTAAGTGATAAAGAGACAGAAAATATACCCAGTTCTGTGTTCAAGGATTGCCGGAAACTGCATCTTCACGTAGGTGCAAGTACAGATCCCCAGCAACACTACTGTCAGAAACGACTGGAAATTGAAGAGTGCCGACTGAAAAACCCCAACAACACTCGTATCAATACTCAACTTACTCTTTATCTAAACCGAAAACAAACATTAAAATCTAAAAATTAAGATCTCAAATTACCATATCAGGATTCTCCTAAAACCAATCGCTTTTTCACCTTCCTCCCAATCCACTGAAGAAGAGATATAAACAAAACAAACAAACAAACAAAAAAACACCTATACCGTCAGGCACATTCACATCCACATTTAGACCAACCATGAAATAAAAATGTAGAAATCATTTCAGCATTTGCTTACCTTTACCATTTTCAAAACACAACAACAAATTAAAACGATATATAAACGAGTTGCCTGATCTGAAACCCTAATCTCTAAGTTCCTAGCTTCGTTTTGTTCCCAGAAGACGGTACAACTAAGAACAAAAGCATTACGATCGATCGATCTCATCGAGAAATGAAAAACAAGTAAACTCCATTGAGCGACGAACGAGAGTATTAGCAGAGAGTGAGTGAATGATGAGGACTTACCAGAAGCAGAGCTTTGTTGCCGTTGTCGAGCTCAAGCTCAACGAGGAAAGGGAAAAAGGTAGAAAATGGGGTTACCGGAACATAGATCCAGTTTGTGACTCGTCAATCAACAGCTGACGGTGTGCCACGTCACACACGTTAAAGCATCAAATTCGTAAGTAAACTTTTTTTGCCGGTTAATCACCCATTAGGCGTGTAATTTTGCTTTTCATTTTTCCCTTTGTACCTGACAATTAGAGCAAGAGCATGAACATTTTTTGGACTCAATTTGAATTCTTATTTGCAATAATTATGTCTTTTTGTCTGTCATGTCATCGATGAAACTCACGGAAAAAAAAATATGCAATGGAGGGACTTAAATTGGGTCCAAGTCATAATGGTGGGACTCAAATTGAGTCCCTATTTGTAATATTTTATTTCTATGCTATGCCACATAAGTAAAGGATCTCATCAAAGTTGATTTCTTCATTCACGGTATCCATATTGAATCTCAAGTTATATATTATATTATGAAGGAATAAGTACCTCTGGGTTCCCTGTACTATCTAATTTGTTCCCACGGGATTCCTCTACTTTGTTTTATTCCCGCTGGGTCATAGTAAAACAATTATTATGACCGCGAGATACTTTCCCTCTATTTGGCTAACGGTGCCGTCAAGTATGGGTTACATTGCAAGAATTTGAATTTCTCTCATGCCACGTCATCAAACCAACTCCAGCTCATATG
>JAYMTA010002615.1:0-16082 GCA_036897625.1 Pelargonium cotyledonis | reverse complement strand
TAGTGATTGTCATATCAATTACTATTAGTTATTTTTATTAGCTATTAAGTGATTAAGTGAAAATGAATAGTCATTTTCGCTAGGATCAAAGAGAATGCTCAAAAGTGTTAAAGTTGATGAGGTGGCAGTCCCTAATACTTTTTCACTAACTTTAACCTACATAGTATGAATTTGACTGCTTGATTTAAAGTTTAGAAATGTGGAAATTTATCCTAGGCAATTCCAAAGTAAATAAATTGAAGGAAAGAAAATGTCTATTATGCTCTCAAAATTCATTTAATTTTTATTTAAATGTCAACTTTATTCAAATATGTATGGTTCTTATTTATTTTAATTTAATTGGTTTGTTCGAACTTCGTTTTTGGTATGGATCTGTATATAGTTTTTGTCAGTTTATGATTATGGATCATCAACAATCATGAGACCGAGAAGTCATGGGGCTTCAGATTCTTTACCTTTACCAAAGAGAAGTAGATGGGAGGCGATGATTGGCGTGGCTAGTCAAGGTCTAACTCTTGACATGTTCTTATTTACCTATATGATTAGTGTGTTTGTTGAATAACTTGACCTTCCACAATGTTTTGTTTTTCTTTCAAATACTTCATTTTTTGTGGTGTTCGTGGATAAGTGAGTTATGAAACATTTTCACTCATTTAAATGTTCATTGTACTTTAAAGTTTAATATCATATATTATGCACTTCTTTCTTGAATATTTTCAAATTTTTAAATGTTTTGGACTTGGCTCTCATCACATTTATGAATACTAAAATTATTAATCAAACTGATAAGATATTCTGTTAAAAAATAAAAAAGTCATTAATCAAAGTGATAAGATACTTTATTAAAAAATAAAAAAGAAAAAAAAGAAAATAAGAAGTGAAAACATACTCACAACTATCTTGCACATTCATAAATTCACACATATTTTTATATATGAGTCTCACTAGATCAAGGTATGTGGATCAATGAAAGATGATTTTGTCACCTTATCCATTAAATAAGAGACACACGCCTCATAAGATTCTCAATCAAATGAGTAATTTAATCAATCTCTTATGAATTTGCGAAATACACAATTCTTATTAATGTATCTCACATGTCCCATAAGATTAAAAATTAAATAAGTTTCATAACTCAATTTTATAAATTGTGAGAATCAAATTTTCATTAATGTGTCTTCAATAACTATGCTAACAATATTTTTGAGAATGTAGATAGTTTATTGTTATTGTACTTTTTAAACTCCTCTTAACCTTGTTTGCAACTATCTTTCTAAATGTCATCTCCTATAACAATAAAAACTTTCATTCTAATCATTTTGAACTTTTGAACCATAATAATGAAATTAAGGTCCCTTTAAACTTTTAAACATTATTGATAGGAGTTGACAGAGACCCAAATTGAGTTTTATTAAAATCAATTGTGATACGACTGCTTTTTTCAGCGAGTGTAGACTTGATTTTGAGTGGGTGGCTCAAGATTGGTTTGGTAATATTTTAGGTGTGAGTAGTTAGGTCTGGAAGGCTAAAGCTCGGTCGGTCAAAAAAGATGTTATGTTATGGGTTAATGACTAGAGACAACGATTGTCTTGAAATCAAATTCTCAATTGATTGTCACTGTTATTAAGAATGGTTTAGATTGGAGTCGAGTGAGTTTGTTGGTAGATGAAAATTTAGCACTCACATAAACTTTTGTTACTGCTAATTTTCATTTTGTTCATCGCTATATGAATCAAACTGCTCGTGTTCAGTTACCAGCGTTTGATAACATGTAATCTGTCTCAGCGTTTAACATCTACAAACGCCGAAATTCGAAAATGTTGATGTGTTAAGTCAGAATTGCCCCTGGGAAATTGAACAAATCTCAGCGGTGTCCACGGGACGTGAAAGAATACGGCTCAACTGAGGTGTGGCGGTGGCGCGAGGATCGACACTCCTTTGTTCCATTTACACTTGACAGTCCTCAGCGGCGGTACCTGCTTTCTGCATCTTCAACAGCTCCTCTCCACATCACCGTCTTCCTCAATCTCATAAACTGATATAGGTATTTTAACTTTTTCCATTGTCGATTTCATATTTTGAACATATATTTCTTCCATTCTCGTGTGCGGTGTGCCCTAATATGTCTCCCTCTCCTGAATTTATTTATGCATATATTGAAGTAGAAAGGGAATGTTTAAGAGGATAAACTGATTTCTCAAATTTCTCACTCGCTGATATGTTCAGATTCCAGTGAATGTCTTGTGAATTGTGATATCTCAGTGTTCAAATTCTTCCAAACATGTTATGGTCGAGGCTCTCGAGGAGTTCTCTCAAGAATTTTCACAATTTCTCTCATGAATCCAGGTAATTTTTATATTTTTTTATTTGAGTTTTTTGCTGGTATTTATGATTGATTTGGCAGCGAGTTTTAGGCTTCTTGTAAAACTAGAAAAATATCATTCCCTATATCTATTTTGAAATACATTATACAGTATAAATTAATTAGGATTTTGAGAAAATTGTGAAGGAGCCACTTATATGCCTATGCAAAACGAAGATTGCTATGCCTTGTTTCTTAGGTTTTTTTTTTCTAATGTAAATAAGATTTTGTTAATCTAGGTGCCTCCCTAGTGTTCTGGGGTCCTCAAGATGTAACGTTAACAGAGCTAATACACGGGGTTTGAAGTTCATTTGTGGATTCAGTTCAGCATCTGTCAGTAAAAGCACTCAGTTTTCGCCTATTGCTTCTCGTAATGTTGGAAGCTCTTGCTCTTTGTTTGGCATTCGGCGACACTATGCTTCTCAAGCTTCCATAGAACAGAAATCACAAAAAATGCTTATATACCTTACAACGTTGGTGTTTGCTATGGTGGGATGTAGTTACGCTGCTGTCCCTCTGTACAGAAGATTCTGTCAAGCTACTGGTTATGGGGGCACTGTTCAGCGTCGTGAGGTATAAATGAGTTTAGCTTTAGCTTTAGTTTTTTTTTTTCCTTATCTTTCTTCATTTGTATTTTCCAATTGCAACAAGATCTGTTGCTTGTAGACTGTTGAAGAGAAGATTGCTCGGCATTCCAAAGATGGAACGGTGGCTCAAAGGTTTGAATTCATCCCCCTCTGTTTCCAATAGTAATCAATGAAATAAATTCATTTTTTGGGTTCACTTAGAGCTACTTTTAACTGCCAGAAGTTACTCTTATTTTAATTTTCTAATTGATTTGCCTTTTAATATTTTTTTTATCTGTATACAAGTCTTATTTTTTATGTAACCTTGGTAGTTATTAACTTGTGTAATCCACAGGAATCCTCAGCTTGAAGAGCTAATTCATTAGAAATTAGAAAAAAACAATTATTTGTGTATGCCTACCATATGCCATAATAAAGCAAATTGTTTCAGAGAAAAAATTATCTCTTTAACACAGATTATTCATATGATATCAGTAGTTGAGTTAAAGGATGTGCACACGGTGTGCTATGGGGATTCCATTGAAAATTTGAAAGCTGAGCATGACTAGTTATAAACTACTATGTTTTTCATGTAAATGGTGGTTTTGCAAGTTATCAATTAAGAAGAAGGAGAGTGTAGAAAGGTGTATTGGCTACATGTATTAGGGTAGTAGGTTTTCTTCAAGTTCAGCTCCATTTAGATCTTGGGAAAATTCCCCCATCCATGTCTTTCTCTTATTACTTTTATCACCAACAGTACTTCTGATCTGTTCCACCCTATATTAGATATACTAGTAGTCAGTTATAAGATATTTTCCATTTGCCGACAGTACTTCTGATCTGTTCCACCCTATATTAGATATACTAGTAGTCAGTGTAGAAAGGTGTATTGGCTACATGTATTAGGGTAGTAGGTTTTCTTCAAGTTCAGCTCCATTTAGATCTTAGGAAAATTCCCCCATCCATGTCTTTCTTTTATTACTTTTATCACCAACAGTACTTCTGATCTGTTCCACCCTATATTAGATATACTAGTAGTCAGTTATAAAATATTTTCCATTTGCCGACTCTCATGTGTGTTTCTTTTCCCTCATGCAATATTTTTGTTTTGATTTATAAGACTTGGATTTTGCTATTTGCCATATGACTACCCCCTTCCTTATGGCACACAAGCTAACTGAAATTAAAACTCCATCACGAGTTGAGGAGATGTTAATAGGTATACAATATGCATCATATATTTATGTCTGAGCTTCTAGAAATCTGTTAATCAATGGACTTTGATTTAGATGCTACCTTATCTTTTGTTTTTGCATTTAAATTCTGATGAGTGCTTTGCCATTACTTAAGGGAGATTATCGTGCAATTCAATGCTGATGTTGCTGATGGAATGCCTTGGAAATTCACACCCACACAAAGAGAGGTATTCCCTTTAGCAATATAAACATATAATGAACCTATTTGTTCAATATGGGGTGGTCTAAGATTGTGTTGTCCTTGGTTTTCTGTAGGTAAGGGTCAAACCTGGCGAAAGTGCTCTTGCATTTTACACTGCAGAAAATCGAAGTTCAACTCCAATAGTTGGTGTATCTACATACAATGTTACTCCAATGAAGGTACCATAGTCAGTCCTCTTTGGGAAGGTCAATATCTTGTTTGTTACTTGGTTTCATAGAATATAATTATATGGTCAATAAATTTTTCTTTATATCATATGATGTTGCACACTATTTGAAACTGAAACAGAGCTTTATGATTTGAAATAAATAAATAATGTATCAGTAAAAACTCAAGAAAAAATTTGAACTTATGTATGTAGATATGAAAGAATAGCGGAAATCTTCTAACAAGTCTCTCTGATGAGTATGTTCATTATGTACAGTAGAATACAAAGTTTCTCAAGTTCAGCACTTCACTTTTTTTCCGTGCCTGTCAAGTATTGGTATTCATAGATTGCTTAGGTGTAGTTGGCGGAATTCAAATTCAGTATTATGATAAAATGGGTAGAAGTATTCAAATAATGTGGTGATCCTCAAATGATTACGTTGCCCAATGTGAATTTTTTTTCCAGGCTGCAGTGTACTTCAATAAAATACAATGTTTTTGCTTTGAGGAGCAGCGCCTTCTTCCGGGGGAGCAGGTTGACATGCCTGTGAGTAGTGTGTTCTTTTTCTTCTTTTTACTTTTTATTATTATTATTTAAAAATCTCGTTATTTTGGTATGATATAGTTTATTGAATATAGCTTATTATTCGCTTTTGCAGGTATTCTTTTATATAGATCCCGAGATTGAAACGGATCCTAGAATGGATGGCATCAACAACATGATCTTATCCTATACATTTTTCAAGGTTTCTGAAGAATGAAAAAGGTGCCGCTGATACATCTTATGTGACGAAACCTTCAAATAAAAGGAGATTTATAACTATTGCAGGACCCGGAAAATTAGAGACATGAAAGAGACACTAGCGAGAAATTTTCATAACAATTCAATTATTTATGATGTAAGGGAGATTTAGTTAGGTCTAATTTCAGAATTCTTAAACAATTAGACAAAGCACCTGAGATGTACTATTTTGTATTGTCTCTGCTGGTTCTGTGTTTTTTTTTTTGGGTGATTTCAGAGGAACAGTTTCAATAGCAATATGCAAAAGAACTGGCAAAAATTTATTCAGCTTTTGTCCAAACTCATTGTTACAAAATTTTAATATTATTAATTTTATGGTGAATAAATTAATAAAGGTGTACTTGCTACTCCTTTGCAGTGTTGTTTGTTTTAGTGTCAGCTCATATATATATATATATATATATATACATATATAGGGTAAAATATATATCAGTTAACAGATATATTAGTTGCAATTTGAGAAACTAATGAGGTGATGACACTTCATTTAAAATCACTTATACCCACTCAAATGATTTAAAATCATTTATACACACTCAAGCGAATTTGTGAAAGCGGAGCGACTCATCTGGATCTATGATTTTAAATAAGGTGTCATCACTTTATTGGTATAACTGATATACATTAAACCCATGTGTGTGTATATATATATATGTATATATCTTGAGATACAAGCATAATTAGTAGGTTAATTTTTGATTCATGACCTAACCAACCTCATGACCTCTCCCTCTAACCCCACGTTAAGTCATAATCTCAAAATATAATCAAATTGCTTTGTAAACGGAATCAACAAGAAATAATTGAAAGTTGGTTCTTAGCAACCTCTTATGGATACTCCTTTTCAGCACTATCATCAACAGGAAAAAGACACGACATAAAACGACCATATTGATCTCTAGTTTCTTTTCTTGATACACCAAAATTATCAGCTCAATTGCTAGCAAACAAAGGTTTAATTATTAATATATAGTTTATAGTAATTACTAGCTACTTGTGGGATGACAATTATTACAAGCAATGAATTGGGAGACTAGAACATGATCATGATCATGATCAGTATTGGTTAATTTGAAGTTAATTAATCAAGCATGCTTATGGGAGGTGAGTGTTTTAATAATTGTTTAATTAATAGGACATGTTGTTTAATATGCAAGAGGAGATTTGAAGGAAGTGGGTAGGGTCGGGTATGACAAAAAAATGTGTGTTGAGAGTGAGGTTTAAGCAGAAAGTTTGGTGCAAGAAAGGAAGCAAATTCCTGAACATGTTGGTGATGTGGCAACAGAAGAAGAGCACTAATACTCAAGATGGTTACCAATCTCCAAACTCTAATCCCAACCCTTTAAATTCAGTCTACAATCACTCATAGGGTTCAAGAATAATTATCAGCTAGCTCTAGCTATAGCTCATCAGCTAAACATGGAGAAACCACATGCCAGATCTGCCCTTAAGGTTTAATATGTTATATATATGGTTATCTTCCTAAAATTTGTGTTTCTTCTCCTTTTCCCTCAGCAGCACAAATGATCTAAATATATGCTCAATTTTCTCTTCTTTTTTTTTCTTTTTTTTTTTTTTTTTTTTTTTGTGCGGAAGTTTGTGAAAACTAGCTCGGAGTCTGCAGTTCAATGGGGATCCAGTACTAGAGAAATGGTGAGATAAGCTTGGCCCCAACAAGCTCTCTTCAACAGTTGTTCATGGTAGAATTGTAATTTGCTCAAAATGATTTCAATAGCAATAACGAGAAAAGAGAAGTGAAGTTTATGAAAACATGTTCATCATTCTAACTATACATCAATCAGATCAGTACTGTGGCAATCAGTGAAATGTCCACATTTTAGCCAATATATTGTGGATAGCTTTAAGTATTGTATATTATGATCACTTGCACTACTATTCGATTTGCTATAAGGAGAAGGCTTTTTCATTACGTATGTGTTGATGCTATGAATAGAATATTTAACTGATAGCAAATGTTCACGAGTAGCTCTATCACTATATATCTTCTTATATATGTGTAGGCTTCGGAAAAGTCTCCTTCGAAAGAGAACACGAAGCCAGTAGACTTCAAGCTCCGCACCCAAGAACGGGCCCTAAAACGTGCCATGTTCAACTACTCGGTGAGAACATACAACCATCATCATCACATAACAAATTTAAACTTACTTACAATGAAGTTTTTAAGATTTTTATTTCCCTCAAACTAACTAGCATGTTATAAAATAACACACTCGTATAGGTTGCAACCAAACTGTATCTGATAGAGCGACAGAAGAAACAAGAAGAGAGGTTGCGAAAGGTATATATATATACTCAAAGAACTAGCAATATATATACAGGTTGTCCATATACAGTAGTGATCAATGATTGGCGGTTTGGTGCAGATGATAGAAGAGGAAGAGATAAGGCTGCTGCGAAAGGAGATGATCCCAAGAGCTCAGTTGATGCCTATATTCGATAGACCCTTCTTTCCACAAAGGTGTATACGAATATCATGAGATATATCTTTGAAGTCTCATACGCTTGTTGATAATATATATATATATATATATATATTGCAATGTTTTAACAACATTTTGGTATGTTTATAGATCAAACCGTCCTCTGACAGTTCCGAAAGAGCCATGTTTCCGAATGGTGAGCAGCAAGAGCTGCAGCTGCTCATCTTGTGCTGACCAGCTCTACAGTTTTGAGGAGACCGATATTAATGAAGCTTGAAACCCAATTAGCTAATAATATTAACCATGCATGCATGAGCACATATATGTGCCAATATTAATTGGAGAGTTTCTTTATATATCAACTGTAGTGGTAGAAAATTATTTTGAGTGTGTTATAGAGGTTGGCTAGATTGTGTGGACGATGATCATCAGAATCAGATTGGCCTGTAAATTGCTTTGGAGCATGCACAATGATTACCCACTTTTGTTCATAGTCAAAATAAAGGAGCTAGAATTGAATTGTAGTATTTTGATTACTTTGTACTTGTGATCAGTCAAAAAAATACAATTCAGTTATCATCACTAATTTTTATAATACTATATAGTAGTAGTAGTACAGTTTACTTCATTATCATATACAGTGTATATATATATATATATATGCTAAAAACATTAATGGGTCCAATAATCAGTTGCAGTAAAGCTAGCATTTCTAATTATGTGAAATTGCAGTATTCATACATGTTTGTACAAAAAGTTAGGTGAAGTAATTTGTTGGTGCTCATGTTTAAAATTTGTGCAATTATTTGTACAAAGCCACCAATGAACTAATATAAGGAAAGTTCAGGCAGAAAAGTTGTGCAGTGTCTGTGATCCTTGCTATAATAGTCCTAAGATTATTAACTCAAATAACCTTCTACTCATCATTCACAGTCCATACACATCCTCATCTCGATTCCAATTTGTTCCTCTACCATTTCCTTTTTAAATCTGTGTTTACTTGTAAGGTTCTTCCTCTTATCGAAGATGAGTATTTATACTTACAAACTAAGCTCGTCACATGTCGTTGTGTTGTTGGTGATGTGGGGTCCTCTTCGAGACCCATTAGGGCTTGAGTACTAGCCTTCCGAGCACGATGTCCATGGAAGTTGGATGAGCTTCATAGCTCTTGTACGCCCTTCAAGCATTGCGGGTTGAATTGGAGAGCCTTTGGTGCTTCGAGTATCCTGGAAAAGCAGGTTGGATTGGGAAATGTCGTCCTCCATGCGCCTCGTATAGCCTGAGTTGCCTATATTATAATCCATAAAATACTGTGCTCGGGTGGCACATGTCGCTTCATGATTTGACAAAGACATTTGGTGCATGCTTGCACCCCTTTTGCGAAAAATAGAAATGGAGCCCATAGCTTTTGGCCTGTTGTTGATCTGGCATAGTGTAGCTCAATTTACTGCAGAACTCTAAACAGGGCTTTGAGTTTTCAGATGCTTCTCGATCTGTTTTTGTATTTGTTCGTTTATTGCTTTTATCTCCCATTTATGGAACTACTGTGTAAAGGGCATTCAAGTAGTTGGTGCACAACTATAGTGGGGCAGATATGCAGTAAACCAATTGATTCATTTTTAGAGAATTTCAATGAACCTTACCAATTGAAGACAGACATCATAGCAGAGTACTAAAAACAACGGACACATTAAACAGACCCAACGGTAATTTTTATATGCTAATATTAAGCAGTCATGTATCAGAAATTGGCCAACACACAACAGACTTACATATTTAAATTTGGAATAAGATTACAAAATGAACTTAAAGCACGTAGGAAGGCAGACATGCTTCTGAAAACCAAAGGATAAAACTAAACGAGAAAAGCTATTCTAATACACTTAACATCCCCAATAACATAAATTTTCCATAGTGTCTGCATCTAAGTAATACAAGCTTGTTCCGATTAATTCCATTCCTGTAGTCAATCTTCATCAGTGCTGAGCCCACGTAGTAACCAAAATGAACAAAATTCAGGAATTTGTGGCCTCAGCCAACCCCTGATTCTGTTCTTCATAAATCAACCTCTGGAAGAAATTGCAGACAATTTTTTACCACCTTAAATCAATCAATAGGTCTTTTTTTCTATTAAAAAGCTAAAATGTAGAATGCACCATACCTTGAACATAGAAGCATGTAATGTAACTTTCTACTCACACTTGATAGAGCGGTATATGTGGCGGACGAAGAAGAGAGAAGCACGGAAGCCGACTGTCCCAAGCATCAGGAAGAAACCATAGCAAATGCAAGCCATATAGCCAAAGAAGAATGATGTTTGCATGAAACCTGACATATCTGAGCGTGCATAATAGTAATACAAGCAGTAGCCATAGATGAACAATCCGGTGGATCCACCACAAAGGAATGACCTGATTTTAAAACCAATCACAATATTAAGTTCCAAATAATCCAAAAGGCTTTGACAAGAGTTAATACAGTATATGAACTTAAAAATCAAGCAAACAAACAGGAACAAATTCCATTATAATCTGTATCATTTTTCTACATTGAATAACATAATGAGGTAAAATGGTAGAACAAAAATAAAAGGCTTATGAACATCGTTAATTATCATAAACAGATAGTAGCATGAACTGGACGTATAAATATATTGTATAGACAATAAAAGCCTACGGTAGCATTTGGATTTAAAAATATTGAAATGGGAATGGAAATGGAAATGAAATTCCCATTCCACATGCATTTTCATGACTTAAAACATTCTAATCCAAACACGAAGAATGGGAACCTCATTCTCATTTCTATTCTTGAACAAAAAAATTGATCTAAAATGTATTCACCTAGAAAATTATATATTGTCAAATAATTCAAGGAAAACTATCAAAAGGCACAAGCCATGCTTATTAGCAAGTCAAATGCTCCATCAGCAATAGGACCAGCTCCAGGTGTCTTTATAAACACCAATACGTCAGTACACATCACGCAGGGTAAGATGCCCAAATATCAGTTACTTCATCACTTTATACCATTCACCACCAAACACTAAGTGCCAACTGATGAACTCTATTAATGAATGCGGGTACTGTCCAACTCCGCTGCAATTGGACACACTAAACTATTCAACCAATAAGATATTTATCCATAGCAGTATCTATGTTTGCTTACATTCTTATATTCCAAAATATGGGATTAATCGAGTGGGGACTAAACCACACACCATTCAGAGCACGGCACCACTTGCACATAAGTGTGCACCAAAATAATATGATCAATTATCAACTGTTATGATTTTATGTAACTAAGACCCACGTCCCTCAAACAAGTAAACTGACAAGTCATTTCATTCCAGAGAACCCTTCAATAATATTACAATATCATAACATACAAATGCTCAACAAAAATCACACAAGGAATAAACCTGATTAGTTTTCAGCAAACTAAAGACAGAGCAAAAAATACTAAAGATGTATTACATACCTCCACCACCACCGATGATCTTCAGCAGCCAGTTGAAAGTATGTCAATGCTACTGTGATAAAAGCAGTGACAATCAAGAGAATGATGAATACTATAAACAGGATGCTGTATATGGTGTAAATTCTGTGTCCCCAGACACTAGCAAAGATGTAGTACAGCTCAATGTAGATAGCACTGAATGGAAGAAACCCAGCCATAGCCATCTGAGGGAGGGTGCCCCGATACCAAGGCAATGGAGGGATCTCTCTAGGATATTTAGTGGTTCGACAAGGAGCTTGAAACTCAGCCTTGCTATTCTTCCCAGCAATCCCTCCCAACACCAATAAAGGTGATGTTATAAGAGTCCATATGAGAAATATCACCACAATTGTTCCAAATGGCAATGCTGCAGTAGCACTATAAGCAATTGCCACGGTATTAAGAAAGCAGAATGTGAGGAAAAGAGGTCCGCAAAACAGGCCTCCGGTCAATAGCAAATTTCTAACCTGTCAAACCAGAAACCAGAAACTGTTCAAAAAAATTTTTTTTTTCACTCTGTTCCTATAATAAGGCTTCATCAGCTAAAACAGCTAGAGGCTGAGAAAGAATTACACCAGTCTACTCTGTAAGGGTTCAAATAGTATTTTAAATCAAAAGAACAGTCATGCTCAAATTTTATAAGCATAACAAATCAAAACAAGCAAACTCTATTTTTTGCTTCTAAAAAATTTGTATTGTATTGATTCTGAGCATGTTAAGTTTTTCCTATAGACAATATAGCAGCATACATCTATAAAGAGGGACCAGCTATAAGATGCCAAAGAAACTCTAACGAACCAAAAAATCATGGAGGCAGCAAAAGAGAATTTATGACCACATACCCAGTTTGTTCCCTCAAGCTGGCAATAGAAAGATGCTGCAGTATATCCTGCAATCCCAGATGTAAGAGCATACATGACAACCAGTGCAGTTAACAGAGCTCCCCGGTTATATGGATAAAATACACCAACTAGTGCAAGCATAAAGATGAATATTGTCCTGGAGAAGATGCAACAAACAAGCTTTTACATGCAGTGGAAGGAAACCAAGCTAAATTGAGCAAGAACCATTTGAGCTGAACTGTTTCAAAGACAATTACTTACAGAGTGAACAACTGGGTACCAGAACCCAGGGAAGCGGCAATCAAAGACTTGTGCTCTGGGTACCTGAATACATCACCATGAATGTATTTCCAACCAGTCTCCTCTTGGTCATCAGCTGATTCCTCATCATGTGCATACCTTACATAAATATAAAAATGGGCATCCAAAAATTAACCAATGGACAATATTTGCAGAAATTTAGGTATCTGTATCAATGAAAAAAGATTTCTTACTTAACAAAATCATTCTTAAGGACTCGCATGAGAATTGTGGCAAGGAAACCCGTCAAAAGAAGAACCGTCACACACGAGTTAATGATTGAGAACCAATGGATTTCCAAGTGGTGTGGCAGTGAGGAAGATTGTGAATACTTCTCCATCCTCTTATCGAATGGAGTTTCAGTTTCCTTCCATTTGACTGTGTACATGAAGTCAACATCAACTTCTTTATCCTCAGTAAGATCCACAAGGGCATTTGGATCACTTCGTACACTAACCTCAATGACACGGTCCTTATTGTAGAGGATATCAAAATGAAGATGCTTAAAAAGATAATATTTGTACTCGCTAGGATCAACTTTTCCATCCTTATCAACCTTTCCTAGAAATCCCCAGATGGGCAAGTCATCATAGTACATCTGGAAGTAGTAGTCCTTTGAGACTGCCTGTCGGAACTGAGCTACTTCCTTTGTTGTCAGCTTCCTTTTGCAGGCAACTTCAGATTCTTTTTCTTTTAGAAACTCAAGTTTGTAGGGAGAACTGACTAACCGATCTCCATTCAACACTTCACCTAAAGCTTCCTTCTTTTCCTTCACAGCCTCTGCAATAGAACCACTCACCTATGTATAGTTTTTCATCAAAACTGATGCTAAACCAAAAGAAAAAAAAAATGGATAGGTACAAACCTGATGAACAGAAAGGTAGATCAAAATACCGGTATGTTTCGCTGTTAAAAAAAAACAAAGATAAAATGTATTAGCTATTTATAAGTATACTATTTTTTTTACGATGTTTATAACCAGTAAAATAGTTTTTTTTTATAGTATTTATTATTTATTTTATATGTTGAGCTACACAACGAGAGCTCTTCCCATTATCCCAAAACCCCACTCCAGCTAACTCAATGGGATTCGAACCCATGACCTCTCATATAGAGGTGTGTGTCTTTACCATGAGCCATCTCCTAAGTGACGGAAAAGTACGTTAAAGATTACCAACTTTAAGAGAAAGGTTCAAAACTCAAAATACAATATCAATCTCATCTGATAAATTTTATGGGGTCAGACAAGGTAGCTCTATAGGCGGAGATGGATCCAATAATGAACTCAGATCCATATTAAGCATGAACAACAAACACACCTCCCTATTGATGCTTATAAGACGGCAAAAGAACAGAATTATATATCTATATTGACCAATATTTGTCCAGCGCTCCAACTAGCATTTCATACATATCTAGCTTTTTCTCAGGAATTGTTTAGTGGCGATCCTATGAAATAAAGAACATGAAAATAACAACACAAAAGTTCCCTCATTCACACTGACACTCTGGTTCATCAGAAAGAAAAAGAAATATATCAAATATCTAAAAAAAATAGCACATTCAGAACTTAGGAAACCTAATACCAAATCCAGTGCAGGCCAAAAGATCTAGAAATGAATTCAGATCTCTGAACCTCACAACTCCACACACTAGAATTCTAGTTCCAGATCAAACCAAACCTTGAGCAAATGCAAACAGTACAAGCCCAGGCACAGTCCAAAATTGCATAAAGGAAATTCAAACGAAACGAGAGAGGACGATACCTAGGGTTGTGGAATGGACCGACTTTGTTGGCGTAAAGAGGGACGTCTTCTCCTTCTTTGAATCGATGATCGGAGCCGTCCGATCTGACATGGACGGAGCAGCAGAGGAGCAAAACGGCCATAGCCAAAGTCGTCATTAGCTTCTTCTCCATGGTGGACTGGCTGTGACGGACGGTTTTGTATCAGACCTCGCCTATACTTATATGGTCTGAGTCGCAGGTTTTAGACTTGCGAATTGGGATGGATAGATAGATCTTAAAACAAGGAGGAAGAGGAGGATTGCTACTGTCACCTCACCCGCTTGGTAGTAAAAGTGAACCACACTCCACACCTTATTTTACTTCTAATTAATGAGTAACCATGAAGGGAAAGCTACAATGCACCTGCAGCCTGCACATTAGATACATACTATTCTAACGGCTTCCTTGGTTTCTCTCAAATTGTTTTTTCACATTCAAATACATATATTTCGGGATGGGTGTAGAGTACACAATTTGGATCCGAATTAGCATTCATTTAAAATTTATTTTAGTTCGATCCAATATTTTTTGGGTTGATTTTATCTGGTAAAGTTTTGTGTTGTACCGATCAATCAAATCAATACAAATTAACACATTTTAGCAAAATCTGTCCCGATCCAAAAAAATATCATGTCGGATTCGAGTTAAGCTTTATCAAGCCGATCTCAAACAAATCTAATCTAAAATATAAAATTACCACCTCTAGGTTGGGGTTTGTCCCCAAACTCTCCTATAGGTGTTCAATGTGTTTACATTAAGTCCACGAGCCAATATTTAAAATAAAAAAAAAAAATCATTAATGAGAGGACACCATGTTGCCGATACGAAATGAAAGGGACTATCTCGTAGAGATAGCTCAATCATTAATAAGAGAGTAAAAAACCTGAATTTTCATATTGTTTTGTTAGTTGGCTGTTAACAACCAAAGCCATTAAACTCTTCCAAAATGCAACCCAACATTTTCTGCTTGAAAATGTGACTGGCCGGCCAAGTAGAGCATAGTGATAGATAGCGAAACTCAAAATCAATCTCGATCTCAATCTCAATTTGTCACACTTGATTGAAGACTATTATGACACTGCCTGTAACAATTTATCAAGCTCTTGATTGTCTTGTTTTGTTTAGAACAGCATCAACTTTGTATCAACAGGAACTCAGATGTATGACATTGACATGATACCACTTTCATTATAAGAAAAAAGAAGTCGCGGTCGACATTGAATATAACTACAAAAGTTGTTCTACATTTTTAACTCATTTGGAGAAAGAAATATAGGTGTTGTACAATTTTGTTTCTGATAAGTGATCACTACCAACTGCCCTACACAGTCTTCTCTTACCAAAATGTTACTGAAGCCAATATAAGGAGGTTGAACAACGAATGGCCTCAGTCAAACCCAGCCTCTGCTGCTGGAAATACATTGGGCACAGTTAAACAACCATCTCAGGATAAATTATGAGCAATAGAGCCAATCTGTTAAAGTGGAAGAGGATCATACCCTTAACACACATGAGATCAGTAAAGTTTCTATTCACATTTGATGGAGTGGTAAATGTGACGAACAAAGAACAGAGCAGCTCGGAAGCCAACTGTCCCTAGCATGAGGAAGAAACCATAGCAAATGCAAGCCATGTAGCCGAAAAAGAAGGAGGTCTGCATGAATCCTGACATATCTGATCGTGCATAGTAGTAGTACAAGCAGTATCCATAGATGAACAAACCAGTTGATCCGCCACAAAGAAATGATCTGATTTCAAATTAAAATACAGTATATAAGACTCATTGCACAAATTAGAAGATTATAATTCTTCCTACCACTTCAATATATATACAAGAGAGAAAAAGAAAAAAGGAACCTATATATATATATATATATATA
>JAYMTA010002614.1:0-16084 GCA_036897625.1 Pelargonium cotyledonis | reverse complement strand
TATATATATTTTAAATTATAATTTTTGTTTTTGAATAATAATAATATTTTGTAGGGCAAAAAAAACGGTAAATATTATATCACTAACTAAATTTGATATTTATGAGAGATTGGTGGACAAAACTTTGAGTTGGTTTGGAATGAGATCAAAGGTAAAAATTCAAT
Organism: Pelargonium cotyledonis; assembly: GCA_036897625.1. Taxonomy (NCBI): domain Eukaryota; kingdom Viridiplantae; phylum Streptophyta; class Magnoliopsida; order Geraniales; family Geraniaceae; genus Pelargonium; species Pelargonium cotyledonis. Next base: position 15,920 of record JAYMTA010002614.1, on the reverse strand, counting down.
TTGTCTACATTTACCATTATAAGAATTTAATTTTCTTAAATATATTTATATAGTGAATATATTTAGTATGCAAATTTGGGCTTTGGCAAACGAAAAATGAGAAAGTCATATTTAAAAGGAATTAAGAGAGAGTTAATACAATAATTAAGTAAGAAACGTAAATCTCAAGGCAAATGGCATTGATTAGAGTATGGGTTTGCATGTGCCAAGGAACACCATAACAAAAGTTATGCAATTGCTACTCCATCTAAAGTCTCAACTTCACACTTCACCTTGTTTATTTAAATTTGGGTGGATGTTATGAGCTTAATGGATTCATGTGTGAATTAAAGATGCTAGATGAACTAAGATACGCCACGAAACTAAGATATTGTCTAGTTTCTTGAATTGATATATAAACTATTCGTGACATCTCTCGTTAATATAGCAAGTTGAGATGTTTTTAGAGTTTGCATAACAACGACGACGTAGATTTGTGGTGGGTTTTTTGTTATTGGTGTGTGCGCAGGACAGCAGAAGGTGTTTGCAAGAAAGAAGAAGGTGGCTTGAAAAGTAGTTGTTCAATCGAAGCCATCAAATCAGCTTCCGAGTTTGCTCTGATTGCGAGGGGCGACCCGGCAACGAATTTCACGCGGTTATCTTAAATTTTATGTGTAATCGTTGTCAATTGTTCATGCTCTTTAAGTGAAGGGTGGGAATTAAGCCAAATAACTCCATAAAATTACCATTCTACCTATAATAAATCATATTTATTACAAAATGCCCTTAAGACTTTTTTAACCTTTAAATAGTATTTTATGCTATTTATGCTTCCAACTTATTTTTTGTTCTAAAAAATCATCTCAAATGCTCTCTAAATGCTCCAAAAAATCATAACAACTTTTCAAAATTCTTAAATTCAACGCATTTAACCTACGCCTAGACCCAAGTTTTCAGCCAACCCTTAACGATGAGCCGATGATACCCAAAAATAGGAAATAACATTCCAAGTTTAAAAGAATAGTCTCGTAGTCAGCCAACACTAAAAACCAACCCAAAAATATTGGTTTCCTCTTTTCTGGCTCTAACTCCAACAACAACAACATGCATAACACCAGTTTCAATAGTATATGATCGACATCCTTCATTCTTTGCCGATAAAAATGCATACAAGTTGTACCAAAATATACATACCGACTATAACAAAAACAACTTCCAACAAAAGAAATACATACTAAAACTTCCAATAATGAAAGACAAACCAAAACTTCCAACAAGAGAAGGCAAATCGAGATAAAAACAAACTATAAAAATAAGAAAACTTCATGGTACAATGTTAGAGTCAAATCGATTGATTGTGGATTGGGCAAGGGGATCAAAGCAATCAAAGGGCTTCGCAGCAAACAAGACTCGCAAGACCAGATCTGGTAACTGGGTAGGTTCGGCCACTTTGAAGAAGAAGGTTGAGTCTGTCCCCAATCCCAGGTCTAGCTCTGTGAACAGCTCGAATAAGGCTTCTCATCACTGTAAGGGTTTCAGCACGCGTTCAATCACGGATAAACTGCGATGAAGTATTCTGGCAATCTCCAGGTCAGCTGTCTCAGCTCTGTCTTTGCACGAGGCTTTAAATTCAAATGGTCCAGTGGGTATTTCTGTTCATTCTTTGGGTTGCCGAGTATTTGCATTGTCCTTCTCTGATGAGACTTTGATGAAATCTATGAAAGAAATGAATTGGGCTTGGCTCTCGCAATGGTTCGCACATTTCTATGATTGGAATCGTTTAAAGCGGAGTGGGGGACGTTTTGCTTGGCTGGACATTAGAGGGGTTCCTTGTCATGCTTGGCATGTTAATTCTTTTCGTGAGATAGGTCGCAAATTCGGCAATTTTATTTTTTTACATCCGAGCTCGACCAGTGGTTATGCATTGGATCATGCTTATATTCTGGTTCACTGCTCTTCTTTCCTACCGATTTTTGAACAGGTAAAGTTAATGGTAGGCAAGTCGTTGTTTTCTGCGGCTGTAACTGAGACCTTGGGTGTTGACTTGCCTGTTTTTTCTGAGTAAGAGGTCTGGGATGATGATTCTTCGTTGCCTGATACACTACCGCCAAATATCTCAGCTGCAATAAACAGAGGCTCCGGTATGCATACAAATTTGCCATATGAAGATGGAGATGTAAATGGGCCCAATTGCTCAGATGGGCCGGGTTCAGCAGCTGTGAATCTATCTAAAGGCCCATCTGATAGGCCCACTCAATTGCATGGTGAATCCTCCTCCAATAATGCTGTCAACTTACCTATTCCCATGCAAACTCGTGTACCTACCATTCCTGTTCCGGTACCTGCGGCGTCTTCTTCTGCAAGTAATTCCTCTACTGTCAGTCTCAGATTTGTCAATTTCAGAAGGCGTAATCGGAAAGTTGCTAGTGCTGCTATTGTCCGCAGTGAGAATTTGTCTTCTCCGGCTAAGTCAGGTGAAGCCGTCTGGGATTTCTGTCAGGATTTTGGGGGGAGAGTTATTGGATCGGAATCGGCTATCATCGAGAGGCTTCGTATTATCGAAGCCGGACCAAACAACTAGGGTCTTACTCTGCGCCGGCATTGTCCGGATGTGTCTCGTCTCTTACAACATCTGAGGTGTTCCGGCGCAGCATAAACAGGATCGTCTTCGGTCCCTGGTTCGTGAGTTCTAAGCCGAGTGTGGTATTTTTTTTCAGAAACCCAAACTATGTATTGTCTCCTCTTTCTCTTTATCTTCTTTCTGGCAGCACCATTCGCTTTAGTTCTTCATCTCTCCCTCGGTTGGCCGATCAGGAGGTATAATCTCTCTTTGGGACACATCGGTTTTTTCGCTATCCTCCTCAATTATTGCCGAAAGTTGGGGTCTGCTTTAATTGTTGCGGGACTATGGTTTATCTGGCTTGCGGGAAACGGGTTGGTGTTTCAGGGCAATTTTCCAACCATCAAAGACATGATTGTTGTATTCATGCTTTTCTTTTATCTTTGGTTTCTTGTATTGACTCGAATTTTGCAATTTCTTTTAGTTTTGATTCTTGGGTGGCTGATCCTATCTCATGTTTGAGGATGAGTTAGTGCACTTTTGCTTGTACTTTTATTTCGATCCTTTGGATAGGCTAATAAAAGTTACTATTTGCTGATAAAAAAAATAAGAAAACTGCTCTGAAATACAATTTGAAATAAAATAACATGAGAAAAATTAATCTACTCATGATAAACATACTCTAACAAACTAGCATGTAGTGGAGGCGGAGATGACAACAAGGTGTGAGATGAGTCAAAAGTAATAATGAAACCATATGTAGAATATTATTAATCAGGTCATATTTGTGTTTGTTCAAAATTTAATAATGCGAGAAAAAAGAATTGATCCACCACCAATCAAAATGGTTCAAAGAAAGAATTTTGATGAAGGACTAGAAAGAAGAGAAAATGTGGTTAGAATTTCGAGAGTAGAAAGAAAAAATTATCGTTATTTCATTTGTTAAATTACTTACCAATGTATGAATTAACAATTACATAATTTTTTTAGATTTAAATATATAGAATACTAAATTAATCTGCCATTTTGAGAGTTGGCTAGGTTTTTTATTCAGGTAGGGTTGCTTTTGATTTTCAAAGCGGCGGCAGTCTCTTGCATTTGCAGATAGCAAATTGCGGTCTTTCTTATTAAGATAGCGAGTCTTGCTTTGGTAGCAAATTTTGAGTTGTTAAGGTTTAATTTGCAGTGCGCCAAACTCACGGCCGGTTTTCTTGTATTGGTGTTAGTGCAGCAGGAGACAGTTGCAGAGAATGAGAAAGTGACTTGGAAGGTGATGGTTTGACTAGAGTTATAGGATCAGCATTCAGGTTTGTTGTCAGATCAGATGACAAACCTGATGGTTGTGAGGGGTCATTGGCAAAGCCATTCGCGTGGTCACCTTGTACTCCAAGTGCAATTATTTTCAATTGTTCATGCTCTTCAGGCTGAAAGAGAGGATTACAATTCATTCAAATTGGTAATTTAGGTTGATAAAGAGACTTCAGTGCATTTAGTTTGATTATTCGAGATGTTTTGAAACTCAGTTTGGTAGTATCAATTTTTTATTTTCGAGTTGATCGATCTTTGAACCGAGTGACCTATAAATTAATTAGATTTTCAATTTTTTGTTAGACTTTTCTTGGTGGGTCGATTTTCAAACCACAGTTTTATATCGTTTTTGTTATCATTTAATTTAATTTAATAAAATATTAGGTTTTTGCATTAAAAATATATTAAATTAACATTTTTTACCAGTTGAACTACAAATGTAGCTTTAAGCTTTCTACTTTTAACCTAAACTTAATACAAGCAAAGTAGAGCCAATGAAGAAAAAAAATAGGTTGTAGCAATACTAACGTCAGACGAAAAATTTAGCAGTGTTAACATCTTGAATACTATTTTGATCTCTAAATTTTTAGTTAAGTATGAAAATGGACCAAATTTTATTTTGAGTACAAAATTGAACTTTAATATTGAAAAATTGTTCAGTACTAATATGATCATTTTCTTCTTTTACTTATTGTTTTTTTTAAAAAGGAAGTAAGGAGTTTATATTAAATCGAACAAATGTCATTACAAATTTTAATAAAAAGGCAGAACATGAAACCCCAACATCATCATGCCCAAACCCAACAAAACAAAAATTAACTTTACAAACATGATACTAACCCAAACCCAACAAAACTAATTTTAGCTATTTTATTTAGTTATTAAGAAAACGTAAACTTAATATTAATTTATTTAAATAAGGGAAACTTACTATATTAATCACTTTAGACTAGGAGCGGACCTACATGGTTCAATGGGGGGTCGCTTGGCCCCTGATTCTACAACAAAAAAATAATTTTTGTAGTTATAATTTGTTGTAAAAATAAGGGTTATATGTTTTTAGATCTTCTGAACTGTTTTTTTTTCTATGTTATCCCATGCCATCGAAATTTAGTCATTTTGAACCCTTGAATGCAAATTTTTATTTTTTACATCCGATTTACCTACTATTGCCGGTAACCAAATGCCACGTCACATTTTTGCCACATCACCACGCTACGTCATCGTCATCTTCATCTTCTTGCCGGCGCCGGAATCTTCAAAGCTATGAATTTTCCAACGCCGGAATCTTCAAAGTTATGTAAGATATAATCATGCACCTCTTATTGATACGACGGACAAAAGAACATAACAAATAAAAAATCCTACTTTCTTCTATATAACTTCACAAATATATATATATATAAAGACAAAAACTTAAAGAAGCTGCAAAACAGCTATTTAAAACTCCAATTCCAAGTCTTATTAAAAAAATAAAAATAATAAATAATCTAAGCATGTCGGGCAATTATGAAATTAAATTAAAATTTATGGTGTAAATGAATCTTGAAACAGAAGAGTAGCAGTATCAAATAGAGTTGGTTACATACCAATTTCAATTTCTCTAGAAATTTTATATTGAACTATATAGAGATATTTGCATTAGAATTTAATTGTTGTTGCTGTGTCAGTGAAGCAGGCGCCTGTGGATCAACCTAATAAATGAAAGAGCCAACAAAAATGATTGTAAGGTTGATCAAAACACTATACTGCTAGAATTAATAGAAAATCAGAAGAAAATATATAGCACAAATATTATGGTTCCGGCGCTGGAAAATTCATAGGTTTGAATATTCTGGCGCTGCAAGAAGAAGAAGAAGATGATGATGATGTTGATGACGTGGTAAAAAATTGTGACGTGGCAAAAAATTGTGACGTGGCAAAAAATGTGACGTGGTGTAGTGACGTGGCAAAATTGGTGACATGGCCTTTGGTTACCGGCAACAGCAGGTTAATTGGGTGTAAAAAAAAAAATTTGCAGTCCAAGATTCAAAACGACTAAATTTCGATGGCATGGGATAACAAAGGAAAAAAAGGCAATCCAAGCGAGCTGGAAACATATAACTCTAGAAATAATTAACCATTAACTGACCCCATATATATTAGATGCAAAAAATAATTTTGACCCAATATTTCAAACTTTCTGGGTCCGCTACTGCTTTAGACTCTCAAGTTTTTTTTTTTGATAAAGATAGGTGCCGAAATCCTATCTTGCGATGGCGTAAGGAACCTTTTCAAGACATATAAATACAAGATTGAACAAAGAAATAGTGTTCAGGAAAGAAACTTTGCCTCTTAACCCTAGTCTAGGGCTTTTGGCACCTAACCGCACCAAAGTGATCTCTTACACCACCACCACCAAGAATGTGTTGAGTGGGGATCAATCATGAGATCTCTTCCCACTCACTCAGCTGGATTAACCAACTGCGCCACTCTTAGTGGCTAAAAACATATTATGTTTTGTGTGTGTATGTGACAAATAAAATTGGTAGAATTATATGATAAATATCCAACTCCATAATAGTTGGTAGAATCATCTTTCAAGAATAAGAGAGGAGGATAACAAATTAATTGATTGATTGTTTAATTTGGTGCACTTATCCTATAAAATGATTCTATTATTCATAACATTATCAATATTTCAAATCAAATAGTCACATACATAACACACCTCTTTCCTATGAATGGATGGCTCAATATATGTAATGTGCAATTTCTTCCAAACAATCAATTATTGATTGTTCTCTAAATTGTGTTGGGTTGCATGCATGTTGTCAAATTATTATTCGAACGAGTCAAATTTCAAAACTCAATTTGCTGAAATATTGTATCAAATTAGATTGTCCTAACTAGCCTTTACATCCCATATCATTAAGAAAGCTCAACTAACTGTCCCTTCAATCACATTGGCGCTCAAGGAGAGGGGAAGGAAGGGGATGAGTTTATTCATGTTCAAAACGTGGTCGTTTCACTTGGTAGATCACGTTGCAGAGTAGTTGGCTGGTGTGTAACATCGCCGTGTCAGGGGTGACTGACTTTGAGGCGGCCAACCAGTTACATCAAATAAATAAGAGTCTTTTTTTCTTTCTAAAAGTTGAAAAGTATAAGATTGCAAGTAATGAAAACTCTAATTGAATGCCAATTTCAAAATGGGTTAAAGTTTAGATTGTTTAAAATTATTTAATCCTATAATATTTAATCGAGGAAAAGAAATCTAAACCAATTTATCTTTGGATTAGGCTAAGTTCAAAACCAATGAGATGATAATATCTCATTAAATTTCACTCATGCTCACCCCATAGCAGTCAACCAAGTGAATTGGCAGGAGCTAATTGATCCACTCGGATTCATGAATTTTAATGAAATGTCATCATTTTATTAATATATTAACCTAAGCAAAAATTAATTGACTTAAACTTCCATTCCACTATTTAAATACATGCGGTCATCTTTTACCTTGAATCATATTTTAACATTTCAGCATTACAGAATAGGATTCTGAATACCACAATCAAGAATTAGATACAAGTTTTTTTTTTCTTTTTTTGGATTCTGAATACCACAATCAAGAATTAGATACAAGTTGCAATTTCTTTTTCAATTATTCCTTTTTTTTTTAACATTTTTCAATTATTCTTCAGTACCATATTTTCTTGGCATTTACTTTTATTATTCAATTAATATAAAACTCAAAATTTTCAACGAAAAATGAAGTCACACGAGCATTTCAAAACTTGGACTGAATTTATGACTATGAAACTTGAGAAAAAAAAATGAAGATTTATTCACTGAAAAAAATTTGAGATATTTGAGACAAAAATTTATGTCACAATTTTATAAATTTCAATAATAAAATGTAATTTGTGACGAAACTATTACAAAATATTTAGTTATTGTATGGATTGTCACATATGGTTATGACAGAAATTACCATCACAAATATGTGTGATGGAAAATACGAATTCTGTCACAATTTGTGACGGAATTGTTAAAAAAAAAAATTCTCATAGATTTTCGTCACAATTTGCAACTCTTTTTTAGTGATTCTAATTATTCATATTGTAATAAATATATACTACCAAAATAGATTGGACCAATTGGTTTACATGTTTTAGATTTTTTTTGAGTGTATATATATATGCGAAAGAAACAATTTTTGTAGGAGTCATATATAATAATTCTATTGTATGTATATTATTTACTTTCTGAAATTAAAAGTGAGAAATTGAGAGAGGAGAAAATGAAAACTTTAGACGTGATACCTAGGTAAGGAATCACATCACATACAAAGGTTACGTAATCAAGCAAGTGAGCTTGTAATTGTGACTCCAATCCACCACCCATGCGTATCTTAATCAAACCCATTTGTCATTAAAACGATTAACATTATAAAGAATACTGTGTAGTGAATAATAACAATAAAATATAAGCAACAAATAAATAAATACTTAGTGGGTTGCTACTTGCTAGTCTTTTCATAATCTTAATCAATACTCAAACAAAAAAAAAAAAACTCTTCTATTCTTTCCTCATTTGTAGATCGGAAGCATTTTGCATCAAGAAAAGAACTAAAGCACATGCCCACCTTTGGTTTCTTGTTCTAAAGCCAAAGACTCACAAATTTGTGTTTAACTAGATTTTATTTCGGGTTTGATTGATTTATCGGAAATGGTCAACTCACATATACAACGAATTGAGGTATAAGAGACACTCATGTATATGTATAGAAGTCTAGTCTAACTAAATACAAAAAGAGCAATATTACATGAATCATAACAGTGAGAAATCTCATCTAAAGTCAACTATACATAATCCCATAATTATCTCAATACTCCCCCGCAAGTGAAGGGCGAGGAACAACCTGAAGCTTGGAGCGAAGTGAGCAAAAGCGAAGAGATGGCAGTGCTTTAGTGAGAATGTCGGCCAGCTGGTCATGAGTTGAAATAAACATAACATATAAATCATGACGTGCTACTTGTTTCCGAACAACATGGAAATCAATTTCGTCTTTTTTTGTGCGGGCACGAAACACTGGATTTGCCGACAAATAAGTGGCCCCAAGGTTGTCACACCATAGTGTTGGAGGCGAGCAAAGAGAAAGATGCAGTTCATGAAAGAGGGAGCGAAACCACAAGAGTTCCGTTGTAGTGTCTGCAAGTGCTTTATATTCAAACTTTATAGAGGAGTGGGAAACAGTGCGTTGCTTTCGAGAGCTCCATAAAATAAAATTAACCCCAAGATAAATGGCAAAACCACCAGTAGACGGACGATCATCCGGACAACCTGCCTCCGAATCACAAAAGGCCTGAAAAGAGAGTGACGAGTTGCGACAAATGTGGAGACCATGAGAAGCAATGCCACGAAGGTAGCAAAGCATTCGCTTGACTGTCATCCAATGTTCATTTGTGGGTTTGTGCATATATTGACAAACCTTGTTGACGGAGTAAGCGAGGTCAGGCCGAGTCAATGTAACATATTGGAGGGCACCAAAAACCTATCGATATTTGGTCGGATCTGGAAAAAGAGAGTTGGGCTGTTTTGTGAGCACCATAAATGGTGCAAGAGGAGTAAAGACCAGTTTAGCATCAGATAGACCCGCTCGAACAAGAATGTCAAGGATATACTTGTGTTGTGAGAGTATAAGACTAGAGTTATTAGGAACAACTTTAACTTCAAGAAAGTAATGAAGAACACCCAAATCTTTGAGTAAAAATTTCGTTAAGAGAGGTTTGATAGTCCGAGAGATATGGTCGGGACTGTTACCGGTGATAAGCAGGTTATCAACATAGATTAAAATAAATAACTTGACTGATCCATGAGCATATAGAAATAGAGAAGAGTTTGTCTTGGAGCCAATAAATCCATTAGCAAAGATGGCTGGAGATAGGCAATGAAACCAAGCACGAGGAGCTTGTTTTAAGCCATATAAAGAACGATGAAGATGACATACATGATGAGGGCGAGATGAATCAACAAACCCTGGAGGTTGAGTAATGTAAATTGTATCGATGAAAGATCCATGAAAAAATATGTTTTGTACATCAAGTTGGTGAAGTGGCCGACCTTGAGAAACAACAATGGAGATGATCATTCAAATAGTAGTAGGTTTTACTACCAGACTAAAAGTTTGTCCATAATCCAAACACGGTTGTTGGTGGAACCCCTTTGTAACAAGTCGTGCTTTGTAGCGCTCAATCGAATCATCAGCATGTCTCTTGATCTTATAAACTCATCGACAACCAACAACATTCATAAAAGCATGAAACGGGACCAAAGTCCATGTACCATTTCGAATGAGAGTCTCATACTCGTCAACTATTGCCCTGCGCCACTTAATACACTTATTAGCAATATTAAAGGACTTTGGTTCATCAACATCATTATTGGTGGGAGTTGCAGTATAAGATTGACAGATGGTGAAAAAATGATTTTTGGTTTAGGATTGACACGAAGGCGCATGGAATATCTGTGGGGAGGTGGACTTGGAGAAGGAGGTAAGACGGGTGTGTTTTTTGATGTTAGGATAGGAAATGGTAGAGGTTGATGGATGAGGCTGGCTGATCGGGTTGAAGTGGTGGTCGAAGCCATGACTGGAAAAGGGATAATGGGTGGTGATGGTTTGTGAAATATGGGAAGTACATCAGGGAGTGATGAACTTGTGGTAGAGAGTAGTGTATGTTTGGGTTCAAGAAAAAGAAAGGTTTGTTCATCAAATTGAATATGCCTTCCAATATATAACCGATTTGTTTGGAGATCGAGCCATCGATAACCATGATGACGAAGGCTATAACTAAGAAAAACACAAGGAAATGACTGAAAACTCATTTTGTGGCGGTGATGAGGTTGAAGATATGGAAAACAAAGGCACCAAAAACTTTGAGAAACAAATTAATAGTCAGGAGGTGTTTTAAAAACATATTCAAATGGACTCTTTGAATGAAAAACTTGAGAGGGCATGCGATTAATAAGGTATACTGTGGTTTCAAACACAAAATGCTAGAATTTAAAAGGAACACCAAAGTGAGCTAAAAGTGAGAGGCTTGTCTCAACAACAGTCGGTTACGACGTTCAACCATGCCATTTTGCTCATGAGTGAGGACAAGAGAGACGGTGCACAATGCCCATTTGAGAAAAATATTTGGTGAGTTTTCAAAATTCTCCACCCCAATTAGTCTGAACAGAGTGTAGCTTAGCATCAAATTGTCTTTCAACCATGGAAATAAAATTGGGAACAATTTTGAACACATCCGATTTATTATGGAGAGGAAAGAACCAAATATATTTAGAAAAATGATCAACAAAGAGAATAAAATATTTATGACCATCACTAGATAAAATGGGTGCAGGACCCCAAACATCACTGAAAACAAGTTATAAAACAGGTAGGCTTTTGTGTAGAGATAAAGTAAGAGTCAATTTGGACGATTTTCCTAATTGACATGCATTACAAAATAAATTAACTTGACTAGAGGAACATGGAAGAATATTTTTATTGATCATAGATTAAGCAATTTTTTATTCGGATGTCCTAAAATACGATGCCAAATCATTGGAGCGACACGAGAAGTAGAGAACACAGTAGGACGAGTGACACGATGTGATGGTAGACGAAGCGAGAAGAGACCTTGTTCACTCGGCCTGGTGATGAGGGGCTATTTTGTAATTAGATCGTTCACAACAAAGAAAGTTAGATGGAATTCAAAGAAAACATTATTATCAGTAGTAAATTATTGAACAGACAACAATGCTTTGGAGATAGAAGAAACATGTAAAACATTAGGCATGCGAAAGTAGGAGGAGATTGAAAATTTGATGAACCAATATGGGAAATACGAAGTCCTTTACCATTTTCAATATGGAGGGAATCATTACCATTGTAAGCCTCATAATTATCAAGAGCGGGAATGTCAGGAGTCATATGGTAGGTAGCCCCGGTGTCCGGATACCATAGAGACGATGTGGAGTGCTCAGGTCGGGTCTAAGTGTAATGAGCAGTGGGTTGGACCAATGATGCCACGTTGGTTGCATTGGATGACAGTGTGATTGAAGCCTATACAGATCTTGCAGCGAACTCCAAAGCCATTATAATTGGCACTACGATTACGATTAGAGTGACGATAATGACCGCGACCACGTCCACGTGGAGTGTTGAAATGTTGTCCATAAGAGCGAGATGTGTTGTTGGTAGCATGTTGTTCCATTAATATAGTATGACCAAGACTATGTAGATAGGCGAGTTGTATTGGTGAAAAGCCAAGAGATAAAGGAGATTGTGATGATGCACTTTGACTAGTAGATGAATAAAATGGCAATGGTACATCATTAATCGGAGCATCATTTTTTGTGGAGAAACTCATGAGTAAGGAGAAGTGAGTTAAGGTCTTCAAATGAAACTGAATCAACCCGAGCAATGAGAGTGACCTTGAGATTGTCAAACTCTGGGCGAAGACCTTTGATTACATGCATATTCAATTGTTCAGTGGTACCGATGGCGGCTAGAGAAACCGCAATAGTCTTTGCTCTATGAAGGTATGCCATGACAAAATCATTTTTCTGTCGGAGTTCATAAAGAGCTTCATGAAGACTTAAGATGCAAGTTTGGGACGCGGAGCCGTAGGCATTCTCTAAGGATGTCCATTTGGCAGTAGACGTCGTCTTCCCGACAATCATAGGAAAACATTCTTTGGTTAGAGACGAGAGAAGGATCGAGACAACATGTTGATCAGTTTCGACCCAAATAACAAACTATGGATTCGGTCGATTTGTAGATGATTCTTCAGAGGTTAAATGGATTCGGTCGATTTGTAGATGATTCTTCAGAGGTTAAGTAGGTTGCACGACAAGGATGTGAACCATCAATGAAACACATCAGTTTTTGGCTAATCAAATATGGAGAGATGGTAGTGTGCCAATATAGGTAATTTTTGGGTTGAGTTTAAAAGTGATGTAGTGGTGGGCATTTTGAATGGAGGATTTGCTCATGTTTTCTCCAATGAGCTGCAGCTAGGCAAAAGTTAAAGAATAGAAGAAGAATAAAAAAAAAAAAGAATAGCAAGAGTTGAGCAATACCAAAAGATTGTCTTATTGATTATGAAATGATACACTCGTGTATATGTATAGGAGTCTAGCCTAACTAAATATAAAAAGAGATATATTACATGCATAATTACATGAATCATATCAGTGAGAAATGAAAGATTGTTATTTGGGAGTGGATATTGCTAACCTCAATGCCCTATTTTTTTAGTTACCAATAAAGTGAAAAGATTGATTTTTGTTAGGTAAATTTAATTAAGATTCAACAATTAACGATTAACAAGGCTAAACATCGTCTATAAAATGACTCCTACGTAATATCTATTCAATTTATTGAAAGCTTACCTAACTCCTATTATATTTGTAAATTGTAGTCACCTTCATGAATGTCATTTGTAAATGAAATTGATTCACTTATGTACATGAATTGAAATGTCATTCACCCTATTTATCAAATTAAATGGATTCTTAATTAGTGGGTGGTTTATATGTTCTCAATAGTGAGAGATTGCATTTTTGTGTTGATTATTGAATTGAGAAAATTAAAGTGATCCTCCAAATTCCAATCAATAATGAGGATTGTAAAAGTAATATAATTGTTAGACAACTAGTTTAAAACCATGTGCGTGAGCTATTAATGTATTTATAAACTTACATGCATAATAAAACCAAAAAATATGAATAATCCATAAATTATATTATTGTTGGATTGATACTTATTCACTTAAGTATATGGAAAATGCAGGATTCACATCTCAGTATTGAGTATTGACAAATTACCAAATAATATTGCAAACAAGTGTCTCCATCTCATTATTAGTATCTTATTTATTTTGACCTATCTCATTTATTACTTGTATTGTATGTGCACTTTGTTAGGTTTTGGTCCATTAATTGCTTTATTCTAGATAGGGAAATGGAGACAGGTTAACTAATCTATCCCATCATTTTTGGCATGAAATAACAAGAAGGATCGTTAAGGCCACAAGATGATGGTCCCATTTAGTTAAATAACCCCATTACTTATAACTACTCTATCCGTCCTAAAATGAGTGTATTGCTTGTCTAAATTTTTTGTCCTAAAATGAACGTCTTATTTATATTTTTATGTTATTATATTAGTGTTCTTCCCATATTACCCTTATCACTTATGCACATGGGTGCACATGGGGTGCACATGAAGAAAGTGAGAGTTATATTAGAAACACACTAAATTATCTTGTAATTTTTAATTTTCGCAAAAAATGAAAACAATACACTCATTTTAAGACAGAGAGAGTATAACTTATAGGTCAAACCTAAACATTAAACAAACTCTCCTAATCCAGTAAAATGAATTTGTGATGAAGCCACTTGAATGTGAGTTAGGCTCATTAGCCTTATAGGTGTTACATTCATGCCCAAACTCTTGAGTATAGAACACCCCCATTCCATATTATGAGATAGTCAGTCAAACATTAAAAACAATATTAAACATATCCAAAAAAATATAAAATTAACTCGTTAAATGAGAAACATGGTTCGATGAAGTTTTTAGATTTTGTCTAAATAAGTTGGTGATTCTTGTAAAGAATGATTTAATCCGATGCAATCGACTTACGCACGAACAAAAACTTATTGAAATTCATGTTCAATAATTTAATATTATTTATTTACCTGAAAATATAAAACTTATATTTAATTGTTTCTTGCTTAAGAGTTGTACATAGTAGACAAAACATTTTTGAATGTGTACATTATCAAAAGTGAACAACCATTTACTTCTTTTTTTGGATAGAAACCATATAGGTTTGATGGGCTTTTTGCTATTGTATTGGGCTTGACACTTCGTGACATGGGCCGATCATAACTGAGATACAGAAATCTACAATGGGTTATGGATTCATAATTAACAAGGTGAAAGTGTAAAAATTGGATTTTGGGTTTTTGAACTCTATCACAGATTGGGGTGGTTGGTCAGTTTGGTCGATTTTTCCAAATTGTTAAACCATATTACTACTATAGGTCTACTAGAAATTGAGACCATCAAAGTTAAAATATTGAGGTCAAACCAATTCAAACTACACATTTATTGGTTGGTTTGACAGTTTTGGATTATAAATTCAACAGTACGTTAGATCATAAATAATCGAATATGATGATATCGTTTTAAAAATAAAAAAAAAATATTTGTTTGGTTCGATACTTTGAGTCTTTGAGCATGAGAGTTGAGTTGAAATATATGCATTGTCGAGTGTTAAGTTTTAAATTAATCAGAAGTTTGAAAATTTGAAATTTATATGTTGTTTTTTTGTTAAGTGTCCATTTTTTTTAACACCCATGAACTAAAATAGTTCACATGGTATAAATCTCATAATTTGTTCACTAAAATATATATGTTGATATGGCATGATATAAAATGAGAAATTGCAATAGTTATTTTGTTCAATATTTGGGATATTAAAGATAGAAGGTAAGAGACTCAAATTTCCTTTCATTGTTTTGGTTGGGGTGGAGTTTTGAAGATTCTGGTCTTCAAGATGTCTTTTGTGTGTTCCTCAATTCGGAGAAGATCAAATTTTGTGCGACCGAAAATGGAATGACAAAATATCGACCAAGTGGTTATTTGCTAATTAAACGACAAGGTGTTCTTTTTTCTTTTGTCAAGCAGATGGCATAAGTAGATAGAGAAAACGAGAAATATGTTTTTGTTCCAATTATCTTCTCAATGTTGCTTCCTTCATATTCTCTTGTCATTTTTGAATCTCTATGAAAACAACTCACTCCCAGCTCCTCTTGAAATGTCGATCATCGATATCTTCATATGCTCATAAACCGCTCAAATAATCTAAGACAAACAAATTTGAAAACTAAAATCATTGAATTTAACTATTTTATTCATTTTCTATCGTGTTAAAAACAAAGACGTGTTATTAAAAAAAAAAACCGTGGTCTCTCTCTCTCTCTCTCTCTCTCTCTCTCTCTATAGAGTAGCATTTTAGCGTTTTCAGTTTTAGGC
>JAYMTA010002613.1:0-16087 GCA_036897625.1 Pelargonium cotyledonis | reverse complement strand
ATATATATATAGAGAGAGAGAGAGAGAGAGAGAGAGAGAGAGAGAGAGAGAGAGAGCAATCTAAGTTTTTTGGCATAGATTAAGCCAAATCAATGAAAGATTGTCACCTCATTAAAATATCCAGTTTAATGAGAGATTGTCACCTCATTAAAATATCCAGTTACCCACCCAAGTGAATTTGTTGGAACGGAGCGACCCGCTGGATCCAAACATTTTAAATAAGGTGTCATAATCTCATTCGTAGCGTAGCCTAAGTCAAAATAATTTTTGACTTAGATCCTCAATCCCTATATATATAATTGCTTTTTGTAACTTTCTATTATAAAGACTGACTTTCTTAATGCGCCACCCCTAGGCACATGAGACCTTACTTACTAAGAGCAGCTCTAGATACAACAACCGATCAACTTAAGTCGGCTACCATTAACTAAGAAATCTGTACATACGTTAGGATCTCTTTACTTAATTGAGTTCTATATCTAAATACCACTCTCCAGAGCTCACATCTAAGCTAAGTCCAGACCCTCTAAAGACTTACATCCTAGTAACCAACCAAGCACAAGAAATGTCATGTCAATCCCTAACCTAATATGGAAACCCATTGTTTAGAGTCCATGCTAATAAAACATTCCTTAGGATTTTAAGTACAATAGCAACACCACCTAGGTTGTTTGAGATAAGAAGTACTATATAAATAGTCGTACATACAGCTCAGTACTTGACCGTACCATAGTAACTAGAGCTTAATTGAGTTCAGTTGTACTGCTTAATTCTTATTGAATCTATTTGGTAGGAGTAGTACTGAAAGAGTATATGTATTATTAGTTAATAAGTTTAGCCTTATTCCAAAATTACCCTACCTTATTTCAGTTCATCACATATTTGTCGGAAACATACAAAAATCATCGGCAATTGGATTTATTTTGCCGAAAACATCAAAATCCAATCCAACACAAACTAATACACACCCAATTTTAAGTTTCTTTATCTGCAAGTTACAATAGCAGTAGAGAACTATTTAATTTGAACTGTTGATGCTTGTTGTTCAGTCCAAGGGTTAAGCCCAAGATTAGGCCTGGCCTGTTAGGGTAGCTCAGTATCAGCTGTAGATAAGACAAATTCACTTATAGGTATAATATGATGTGACAGTCATGTAATTGACTATCCAATCATTTATAAACATTCCTATTGTCATTTCTCAATCTGTTTGTCCAAATTGTCTCATTTGTTTTTCATCTAATTCTTGTTGCTCTTATCTTTAATCACTTAATTAATTCCTCTTTTCTTCCCTCAAATCCATATATAGTTTCATACATATGAAATGTATCAGAGCCATCGTTCTAGGCATGACAAGATCCGCAGTTGCTAACTGACTACAAGAAGAAATGGTTGTAACACAGAAGGAGGTCTCAGAAATGAAGCTTCAAATTTAGGCCATATAGAATGGGATGCAAGAAGATATAAGGAGTAGAAATGATGTTCTCAAATGCCTAGGTACATGGAGAAAAACAAGAAGCAAATTAAATGGAGGAGGACATCTACCACAACTCATGTACGTAGTTGCTGAGAATAGAGTTGTTCATTATCTGTATTGGGAGGTTATGTATGGTACAAGTGAGAATAGATCCATAGTCGAGTCTAGTATTCACAAATTAAAGGGAAAGGCCAAAATTTGATGGAACAGACTTTTTGGGTTTTGATTCTATGGCTTATGATGTTGAGAGGTCATGCTATGTTTTGTGGGGAAACCATTGTCATGAAATGATAAACCTAAAGCACCTTACCACTGTGGATGTATATTTTGACTCTTTTGTGAGTATTGTTGACCAATAGGATTTACTGAGGAGTGTGTTTGAGTATTAAGTGCTTTTATCAGTTATCTCAAGCATGATATAGAATTCTTCCTTGCACCATGTCCTGTCCTTGGCGAAGAAACTAGAAAAATCTGCAAACCCTACAATTAAGAAAGCCAACTACACACACAAGCCAACATATTCACGCTACACCAACTATTCCAGTTCACCAAATTAAACACTCAACCCGGCCAGAAACAGTAACCCACCAACAAGAATATACTCAAACACCTATGCCTAAACTTCCATATAACCCTCCACATAATCACTACACAATAACCAACCCGGCCACTAAACATACCTCAACCTTACCTTCCAAAGAACGATAGGATGAAATGAAGGCCAAGGGACTATGCATTGTAGAAGAGATCAATCAATTTTATGATATGAAAGCACATTAATTCTTACCAACTATTGGGAGAAGACAGTTCAGTAATTGAGGAGGAACTTATTGAGTCCGATGAAGATGCAGTATTGGATACCAATGAAGAGATTTAATATGAAATTGGTACAGGACAACCTCTAAACACACTACATGCTCTATTTGAAGCCATGGTGTATCAAACAATGAAACTCAAGTGATCAATATTGGGAAGAAACTAATTGGTGATATATATTTTTTTTTTGATAAGCAAGCGGTAACTTTTGTTACTATAACCCGAAGGTAATATGAATAAAAGTACAAAGAATAGTGCATCAACCCTAACTTAAACAAGATAAGATTGGCCACCAACTAGAAAAATCGAGACTAAGAACGAGAGAGGTGATATTAATAGATTCTGGAAGCATACATAATTTCATTAACAACTCTGTGGCTAGGAAAATGGGTAACTCACCAGGATCCAAAAACAAGTGTGTTAGTGGAAAATAGTGAACTCTTGTAGACTAAAGGAGAGTGTAAGAACCTCAAGTGGGAAGTGCAGGGAGTGAAGTTGGAGGCTGATTTCCTACTTCTTGCTTCACAAGAGTGTGACATGGTTCTTGGCATCCAGTGGCTGGTAACATTGGGATTTGTCATGTGGGACTTTCAACTTTGCAATTCTGACCATGAGATTTTATCATTAGGGCAGTCCAGAGCTCAAAGGGATAAAGTCTGATTTTTGTGGAATAATTGCAAGACAAAGACGAACTCTCAAGGCACTAACTACAACCCAAGGAACCATCAATTGTGCTCTTATGATTAATGGAGTGGAATAAACAATTCCAAAGGATGAGACTATTTTACCTGCAAAAATGGTACAACTGCTCTCAAAATTCAGCAGCTTATTCAAGGAACCGTAGGGTCGTCGCCAAAAAGAGAGCAAGACCGCACAAAACATTTGGTTGATGAGATTAAAGTTGTCAAGGTAAGACCTTATAGGTACCCTCTATTCAAAAGACTGAAATAGAAAGATTGATCAGTGAAATGCTTGAAGTAGGGATAATAAGAAACAGTACCAATGCTTTTCCATTTCCCATTATCTTAGTCAAAAAGAAGGATGAGACCTGGAGGTTGTGTATTGACTATAGACAACTAAATAAGTTGCCTATCAAGGACATCATCTCAATCCCATTTATGGATGAGTTATTGGATGAGTTGCAAGGGGTTGTATGTTTCACTAAGCTGGATCTCAGATCTGTGTACCATCAGATCTGGATGAGTGAATAGGACATCCACAAAACGGATTTTAGATCAGACTCCGGGCACTACGAAATCCTAGTCATGCCCTTTGGGCTGACCAATGCCCCATATTCTTTTCAAAGTCTCATGAACAAGATATTTAGACCATATCTTGAAAAGTTCATACTAGTGTTTTCGACGACATACTAGTGTATTCACCTTCATTAGGGGAACATGTCAAACACTTCGAGATTGCATTCCGGATTTTGAAGAAGCACCAATTGTTGAAAATATCCAAGTGTGAATTATGTTCTCTTGAAGGAGTACCTGGGACATGTTATTTCACAACATGGGGATAAGTATGGACCTTAAGAAAGTAGAATGGGTGTTAGAGAATCAACATTGTAGGGACTCAATATGAGTCCCCATATATATTATTTTTATTCTATTGTATGCTACATCAATAATGGTCCAAACCAAAAAAAAAATGCACTGCAGGGACTCAACAAAAGGCTATTTTGCAGTTTTTATGTTTTATTTCTTTTGAGCTCATTTTAATGATTATGTGGCCATCTGAGTGGCTAGTGTATCAAAAATAATATAAAAAAAGAAGAGGTGAAGACCTTGTTCAGTTCCTACTAAAAAGTGCAGGCTCTTTGTTGGTCATCATGCATTTTGGACTAGTATTATGGATGTTATTAGACTGATCAGTATCTAAAGGAGTTGAGATTTTTTTGGGGATTGATAGGCTATTATATATAAGGTTTGTTAAAGGCTAAGGAAGCATTGCTAGGCCCCTAACTCAGCTACTGAAGAAGAATCAATTTCAGTGTGGAGAAGCTACTCAACTAGCCTTTGAACAACTTAAAAAGGCTATGACCTCAACACATGTTCTAGCTTTACCCAACTCTACTTTAATGTTGTTATAAGATTGGTGCTTCAGATATTGGGGTTGGAGCAGTGCTAAGGAGACCTCATGCTTATTTCAGTAAAGCATTGGGCGTAAAACACCAAGCATTGACTGTATGAAAAAGAAATGCTACTTATACCGACGGCTGTTAACAAGTGGAGCGACTACCTATTGCGGAGGCATTTTTAAATAAAAACTGACCATCAAAGCCTAAGGTTTTGCTGGACCAAAACCCGGCCCTAAAGTAGTTCCAAGTTAGGGTCAGGTCAGATGTTAAGCATAAAATACAATGACTTGTACAAGTTGACGCCATCTAACCTGAAAGTTGGTCCGGATAAAATAGCTTCAGGTACCATGGATTTGGGTTCAAATTGTGTACATTACATATAGGCCATACTCGACATTCCCCTAGAACTCACCAAGTGCATAAGGCTAGGACTCCGATTTTGACTTTGAATTCACTTAATCAAGTTTGTATCGACTAACACAACTCGTTTAGTAATTGGCTATTTATTGATCCATCCATTTAATGAAAAAAAGAAAAAAAATGTAAACATTTCGCATCAAAGTGAGACCTTATAAATTAAATGGATCAAATATATTAACACATTTTTGCTCATTATCAGCCTGTTTATTTAAACATGTCAGTATGGGCTCATGGCGTGTCAACCCGCAAACACGAACTATCACCCCTACATTTCATGACATCATATTCACAGTATTAAGATTTTCATCCTTGCAAAAGATTAAAGAATAAAGGGTAGCAAATGAACAATTTCATTACAAGGGGACAAAAGTTACAAACAATATCAGTTCAGGTTGAGACAAATTGAACAGGCTCAACAGCTTCTGTCTACACTCAACAAACACTCGGTTCGGAACACAAACTTCCTTATTCGACAAGAACAAGTTTTTCAATTGAAAACTATGTTTGACTAGCAAAATTTCTTTAGATTTTCGTATATCCATCCCCCTCATGTAGTCATCTTGTGGTTTAAATTACGATCCATGACAATGACGTTGATTATAACTTATTCCATTAGAGAAACCGATTTCTTGTCATACCTAGTGTGATCGGAAAGCTTCACCCGCATATCGCACATTTCCAAGTTCTTCTTCAATGCGCAGAAGCTGCAACAGAAAATATACAAGTGAGATAAAGGTCCTGATATTAAGCCGTTATGGAAAAGGCGAACAAACTTAGACAAATATAATTGTAGAGTAACTGGCTCATCTATATTTGGAGTTACAAGCATTTGACACTTGGGAGACACCATAAACTTTGTTTTATGCAATCAACAAGTTGAAGAAGAGCTTGTGAGTTTTTATAATCCAATACAGTTTCACCTATGATTCATGGACACTCTCATCTTCTCAATGTACTTGTGTCTAACACTTATCCGACAGTGCACACTCACTCTCCTAATATGTGTCGGATAATTGATTTTATGAGTCTCCTAATATGTGTCGGATAATTGATTTTATGAGCCTCCCAATTTTCTAATAGTTTCTTTTTAATTCGACGCGTGCCAAACACCTTATGTACCGAACAAGTGTCCAACACTTTAGAACTCATTGATGAGCATGATGAATAACATTAGAACATGTGTACAAACACAGCTTTAACTTATATTCTTATATTTATATTTCGCATGCTCTCATATTTAAGAAACAATATAAAAACAAATTATATTTTTTCTATATCTAAAAATTATTCACGGCTACCTCTCTACATTCTATGATTTTTATTCTAAAATTTTATTGCTATCTGGAGTGTAGTGTTGATGCATGACAATATATATTAATATTGAATGAATTATTAACATGTCGCTTGTTTGATATTTATAAAAATTGTGTGTCGCCGTATCCCATGTCTCTTATATAGGATTTCGCTTTTGGAATATTGAAAAAAAAAAAAATTAACTAGATCAACACACAGGAACCAAACTCATTGGCTGATAGATTTGGTTTTAAATACGATATAGCCACAAGAAAGGAGTTGGTGGGTGGAAGATTAAAAGTTTCGAAATTACCTGATTATACTTGGCCAACCGCTCACTTCGACAAGGAGCTCCTGTTTTGATCTACGCAACAGAAAATGCAGTGGTTAACTAAATATCATCAACGGAACCATGTGGTAGAAACACATTGAAGGGTTTTAGCTACCTGTCCACTTGCCAATCCAACAGAAAGGTCGGCAATGAAATTGTCCTCAGTTTCACCACTCCGGTGGCTGACCATCACACCCCATCCTGCAGCTTTTGAGTCAAGTGCTGCTTGAATGGATTCAGTTATTGTGCCAATCTGGTTAACCTGTAGTTGCATTGATAAAAAGGTAAGCCAATCACAGTCCGCCACAACAATATGTTAGATGCTAAAAATGAAGTTGAAAATATATTTGGTTTTCTTTGTGCAAGTAGTTATTCTTCAACAACTCCTTAACAGCAGATCATGTGAACTTTATTATTCCATGTAGAGCTAGCAATTCATGCTAAGGTGGCGTGTGAGAGGTCAAATGTGTCGTTTAATAATTGTGTTGTCGTGTCGTGTTCTTGTAGACTTTACATAAATGAGAGATGAGGTGAATTGCAATTATTGCTGTTCTTATTCTCTTATTCAGCAAGTTATTTTACCATCTCAATCAACTTATAAAATTTGAATTTGTTTCCATGCAGAATGTCATTTCACTTCTAGTTATAGAATCATACCTTAAGCAATAAAGCATTGCAGGCCTTCTTCTGAATAGCCTCAGCTATTCTCTTTGGATTTGTGACCAACAAGTCATCACCAACAAGTTGGATATCAACTGAAGACTGTAGCGATGACCATGCGCTCCAATCATCTTGGTCAAAAGGATCTTCAATAGACACAATAGGAAAATCTTTGACAAACTCCTTGTATAGATCACAAAGGCTCTGAGCAGATAACACATGAGCTCCATCATTTGGTTGGTTCTTAAAGTTCAGATCATATTTTGCCTCCTTAGTCAAAAACTCAGAAGCAGCAACATCCATTCCTATTTTGATCTGCATCATCATTTTTACTTGAGCGATTGCTTGCATAAAAACTAAATTGTAGTACAAAAGAATTAGGGCCTCTTACCTTGCCCGTGTAACCAGCCTTTTCGATTGCATCCATGAGCAAAACCAATCCTTCTCTATTGTCTTGGACATTGGGTGCAAATCCACCTTCGTCTCCAACATTGCATGCATCTTGTCCATATTTAGCCTTGATAATTCCCTTGAGTGCATGATACACTGTATTCCCAAGAAAAATAAGTCACTTAGCTTACTCAAGTTAAATGAAGCTAAGTTAATAGTGATGACAAAGCATCCATTTAAACAACCAAGAGTGAAACTGCATTCAGCTCGTAATGCAGTGGAAAATCATAATGATATTGAATGTAAATGGCCAAAACCAACAATCAAAATGCAAAACTGATGTTAAAAGAAAAAGCACTGCATTATTACACCCAAGAAAAGAAAACAACAACAAAAGAACTGCTGACCTTCACTTCCCATGCAAAGTGCCTCAGCAAATGATGCTGCACCTACAGGTAATATCATGAATTCTTGCATGGCCAAATTATTCCCGGCATGGCTGCCTCCATTTATGACATTGAAAGCTGGAACTGGCATAACAAGCTCCTTGGTATTTGACAATTCCTGAATGTGCTTGTATAAAGGCATTCCTTTTGCTCCTGCCCCTGCTCGGCAGACACTCAAGGACACTCCCAGCATTGCATTAGCCCCCAAATTCGATTTGTTTGGTGTTCCATCAATTTCTTGCATCATGGCATCGACATCAAATTGGTTCCTTAAGAAACAGAAAGACACACATGTCAGAACAAAATCACCATAAATAATGTGTTTGTACAAGTTATATTGGGTCTGAGGGGTGAGGGACACACTAGAGCCTCAACTGGAGCCCCCTATTTGACTTCACATCACTGTTTTTCCATAAGAAAAAACCTAGACGAAATTGCTAACCCAGGCTGAACACCATCCCCATTCATGCACCATTTAACAATGCCCCATTTGTTGACTATTAATTATGAGAAAAGTGCACACACACGCACACATATATATGGAGCGTTTCAGTATTTTTATTGGTTAATTTATTTTTTAATGATAATTTTCTGTTGATCTCCCAACGGTGTTCCCAGACCTACAGGTCTAAGACGAATTTCTTGAGGTAGTGTCATACACGACAAGTAGGACCTATCGCAAAATACATGTAGTGCATACTAAATTGTTTGTCCTAGTGTAATGAATTGTCAGTAATATTCCTTAGATAAGTTAGGTAAAGCCACTTGAATTTATTACAAAAAAGGTACATGAAGCACATTCACTAAAGTCAAACACTATAACAATTATTCATATTTTTTCACCAAAAGTGAAATAAAAACAATACTTTGAAACGGGTGGAGTATACATATTTTATAGATATATGTAATGGGTTAGAGTGGGTTAAGGAATTGTTGTAAGTACCCGATTCATTAGTACCCATTACCCAACAAAATGGACTGAGAAATAAGTATACACCGTACCAAATTAAAACCCATTCATGTCTAGAGGGTAAATACTCCCAGCCACCCTTAAAATCAGAAAACTAATGAGATTTCATTTTGTATATATGAAGTTCATTTTCGTTGGATTCATGTACATATATATGAAATTGATTAAAAAAATCCCAAACCAAGGTATTACTAGCTAAGTTTCAATCAATTCAAGACAATGAGAGAGAGAGAGAGAGAGAGAGAGAGAGAGGATGACATCTGATTATAACCTATAGTGATTCCACTGAATTTATAAACATAGAGTGCCTTACATACACATTAACTTCACACAGCCGTGTTAAGATCTTACTACAGATGGATAGGAATTTTAATACCAATCTAGTTACACTCTACTAACACGTGGTATGTGTGCAGTTCATCTGCATCATGCTATGTATGCTTGTACACATTAATTGCATATAGTCTATGTCTCAGGATCTTACTAGCGATGAATAGAAAGTTCAAAACTAATCTAGTCATATTTTGTATGTTAGACGCGTGACATGTGTGAACTTAATATACATTATGCTACGTAGACTTGTGCACATAGTCACAATTAATGTGACTTATGCTAGGTGTGCCTAGGTCTTCTCTAGTTTTGACCGCTGATGAGTCATAGTCATTTTGCTCTATGAGAAATTAAATTTGCTTCAAAATAAATGTCATTTGATCGTTTGAAGATAAAAAGTCATCCCAATTTCCAACTATGTACTTTTTCATATTCTCAAGTACAATTAATGAGTACATGACTACATATAAATCATTTTACTCGTTTGAAAAACTCTAAAAATGACATTTATTATGAAAAGGAGACAGTGTAAGTAAAGAAATGAAAAGTAAAATAAACCTATAAGCTGCTTACCTAACATCAACTCCTACAAGCTTGGGGCCCAAAACCTCATTGATGTTCCTGACAGCATTGAGCACTCCTTTACCGCCATAAACGCCCTTGTCGCCGTCTCGGAGCTCCAAGGCCTCATAGATCCCGGTGGAGGCGCCGCTGGGGACGGCGGATCGGTAGAGATCATCAGTGAATAGATCCACCTCCACCGTCGGATTGCCTCTGCTGTCTATGATCTGCCTCGCCTTGACGTGTTTGACCTTGGAGCACTCCTTCGCCGCCGCAACCGACGACGGCGCCGCCGCGACGGAGCAGCGGACGGAGAGCTGGCGGGGGAGTTTGAGGGAGGAAATCGATGGCTTTAGGAGGAGGTTGGTGGCGGTAGATTGTGTAGGAAGTGCCATTTAGGTGTTTGGTTTGAGAGAGAGAGAGGGAAAAAAGGGTTGTTGATTGGGAGAGAAAGGGTGGGAAAATGTGTGTTTGGAAGGTGGGAAAGTTGGTATAAATAAAGAAAGAGAGAATATAGGAAAGTCCGCCCCTGGCGATGAAAGCAGGGTTCAAATGAAAAATGGCTTTTGGTGGTCGTTGGGACTCATTGTATTGTACTACACTACTACTCACGATCTAGTGCACGCACGCACGTGTTCACCCTTTTTTTTTTTTCAATTTACCTTTGGGCCCAGTCTCATTTGCTCAATCAAGCCAACCTATAAAAATTAGTGCCGACAATTTGGGTTATGACCACGACATAGAGCTGACAAATTGAATTTGGTCTGTTTGATATCCGAAACTCAATTTATTTTTTGACATGTTTGTGTCTGCATTTATCAACTAAAAAAAAATCGGGTCGAGTATAATGTAAATTTTTCGGATCAGGTATACCCACATTTAAAAAAGAAGGTGTTTTATGCCTAACTTGACCAGCCCAAAAACCCTATAGGGCTACGGTTCATCAACCTGACCCGATCCGACCCTACTCGAATCCGACTCTACCCGAACCTTTTTCACCTATTCCATGACACAACATGAGTTTAAGAGTATATAAATTCGATATAATCAGATTCGTGTTCAGTAGCTCAGCTCATTTAGTGATCGGGTCATTCCATTGCAAGCAATCCTTTCACATCATCAGCGTTAGAATTTTTATTAAATTCATATCCAAAAATCTTTATCATAGCAGGAACAAATTTCCTCGAATATCCTATCCGAATTTTGGGCCTTGAAATCTCCCTCAAAGCCCTGAAAGCTTCTTTAGAGTCTCAAAGTCGCGAATGCTTTTATGAAGCTCTTATCTGAATATGGTACTTTATCAAGACTCCATGTTTCATCTGGAGTCCATCAAAGCTCCACGTCTTGCCGGTTAATTATTAAGTCTCCCCGCATCTTAGGGTAATCATTAAGACTTCACACCTCGCTAGGTGTAATCTTCAAGGCTCTTATCTCATTGGGTCACTTTCAATGCTCCACTTCTCGTCGGGCCACCACCATGACGTCTCTCGCTTTGCAAAAACTAAGGTGCTACCCAAAGCGGTAGAGACTCTTAAAGGGCTTCACTAATTCCAACAATTCTTAGAAGTTATTTGGGAGCTTCGAACTTCATCTAACACTCATGGTCGATACTATTATAAGGCTAGAACTCCAACACATAAAGCGGACTCTGCTCCTCCAATGACCAACAACACGACGATACATGGTGAGCTTGGTTCTCTCTCTCTCTCTCTCTCTCTCTCTCTAGAAATGCTCTTTAGAGTCCTTCCCAAATAGATGTGACTCAAATTTTTCTGACTGAGATTCTTACTCTCGCGTGCAAGTGGGTTTCTCAGGAACACACCCGGGTCTCTATCATCGGTGTGCTTCCTTCGTGCGCACTCTTAGAACCTAAGAATAATTATTCAAGTCTCCAACCCTGTCCTTAAAGGCCCGAGCATCCAGCTCCATTCTCAAACTTCTGGACTAAGAAAAATTCTAAGACAACTAACTTTACACGTTAACAATAAGACAACATGTTGTAATTTATTAGATTGACTGGGTCAAAACAATCAACATTATTCATGTTACAATTAATTTCTTATTCTAAACCATTTTAATTTGAATGTAACCCAAACGAAATAAGGTGTTAATTTTCTCTTAATAGTTCATTATATATTATGCTTCATCCATGGAACTCTAGAGTCTAAATTCAACCAAAATGGATGACACATATAGATATTAGTTTGCAACATGTTCTATGTATTATTATAATATGCTGGGAAATGTTTGTTTCATGTGTTATTCTATCATGTGTTTTACATGTGCATTTGAGAGGCCATCTTGACCGTTCATTGTGGGTATGTTCATGAACCCATCTTATAATTTTTTTTTACCCGTGATTGTTGTGGGTCGCGGCTCATGTGTTCTGATCCGAGAGTTTAGATGGACCCGCTTCGAAATTTCTGCTGGGAGAGAATGGAGGAGAGAGAAGCGATAGATAGGACGCAGTGTTCAACCATCTAGGGTTTCAATGATATGTTGAATATTGACCGGCAAATTGCTAATTTGGGTATCAGATGTTTGAAGATTCTTTTAGTGATTTTCTTCGTTCTTCAGATGTATGATTTTTGTGATATTTGGTATGGTTTGATTTATTTCGTTTTCCAGATCTTCGATTCAATAAGTTGGATTTTTTGTCATATTTGTGTTGTTTGGATTTTTTTTGTCAATTTTTTTGTCATCGACGACTCAACAGTGATGTTCATGTTCGTTGCTTGTGTGCTTTGGTTATGTTTGCTTTCTGGATCTTCGATTACAAGTACATCTAATATACGATTCAATTGTTTTTTTTTAGATTTCATGGGTTGGTAAGGTTGGTTTTGTTAGATTGTTTGTGAATCTGGTGTTGTTTGTGCTGGAGGATGGTATATTTGGAAAGGGTTGTGTTTGGCTTTGGATGAACTGTGGGATGAAAGGTAATGTCTTATGCAGCTGCAATCATGTTTAGTTTCATTGGTTCGAGTTTTTGATGTGGTTATATATTTGATACGAAGTTATGCTATGTGAAAAAATGTTGTTGTTTGTGTTCAATGTTGGATTGATGTATTTGTACGGTTTACATTTTGTCAGGTTGATGGATCCTATTTCGTTGAGTGAGTTTCGATTTCCGAAAGTGAAATGTACTGTTGGTTGTAAAGTAATGGACAAGTATTTTGGCGGTGGATTGGATCCTAGTCTAGTGCATGACATTTGTGGGAGAAAGCGCGATTGGTAAAACTCAATTTTGTATGCAGGTGCAGTACATGCTCAGTTACCCATATCACTAGGTGGTTTAGGCTGCTCTTCTCTATTTGTATGCACTGAACCACCATTTCCTGTGCGACGTTTGATACAACTTTCTGAAATCTTTAAGTCAAAGTATTGGGGTGCATTTGGTGGTTGTTGCAATGTTTTTGATGAGGATTATAATGATAATGTAGAAAATTATAATCCTTGAAAACATATATTTATTGAGAACGCTGATTGCCACGATAAGCTTTTGAGATTGTTGTCTCGGGTTGAAAATCTTATTGAGCAGTGTAAGCGGACTGGTTTCCCTTTGAAACTTATTATTATTGATTCTTTCATAGCTTTGTTCAGAACACAGTTTGCTAATAATGCAGTGGAAATTATAAAAAGATCTTCTTTGTTTACTGAGATATCTGCTAAGTTGAAGAAGACGTCTTTCTTGAACGAGCTTATTGTTTTGGTGACTAACCAGTTTTCTGATATTGGTGGTAGCAATTAGTTGAGAATGGACAATATGCGGTGTATGGAGATCAGTGAACGCAATATTGTACCTTGGGTATGACATGGGCGAATTGCGTGAACTGTAGATATTTTATGTCAATAGCCGAAGACCGGAAGAGAGCAATTCATGTTTTGTTTGCACCTCATTTACCGTATCGTTGCCTTAGTTACGTTATTAGGAAAGATAGTTTGTTTGGTTTGTAAAAACACTGTAAAATTTGTAATTGTGAATACAAGAAATGGTGTAATTCATTCATTAATTAATTAAGTGTGTTATGATAAATTTGTCGGTGTGTTGAGGAGAAACTTTTGTATAAGGGTACGTTGATGAATCTTTATTGAACAATAATGCAGGTAGACAAGTTGTGAATGTATTTTATACACCGATAGTAATGTGAAACTGCTTATAAAGGAAACAAGAAACACCAATAGATTTTTGTATCTGTTTGTTAGTTGAACAAGGAGTTATATAGTACAACCAGTAGTAGGTTGTAACGTATTTGTATGTGTATAACATCGTTTATAATGTAACCAATAGTTTTTTGTATCTGATTTACTACAGTGGAAAACGAATCCCATGGTTAAATTGTTAATATCCTCATGTACAATAACAATGAATACGATTATAGCTTACAAGAAGAATTTATTTATACATGATGTAGTACTTGGTGATCCCTTTACTTTCAATTATTCTCCAATTGTTGAATTATTCTTGATTTCTTCTGTTGTGATCATGGAGCAACATCCCCAGAAGCAGATTCTTCCTTTGTTCCTGAAGTAATTATTCCATCTTTGATTTTGTTGTTTCTGGTTTGCCGTCCCAACAACGCATGTAGTTCAAAATGAACACCCCATAGTCAGAGCTGCACGGCAGAAAATGATTTGTTTCAGAATGCGATATTGCGAAAGGTTCTTAAAAAACACGCGCCAATGTTATATTTTGTATCTACACCGATAATAGTTGTATTTCACTAAATATATTCACTACAATCACTTCGACCGATAAAAGTATGTACGTATACCAATATAGCTTGTAACTGGTTTACTAAAAAATGTGCGCCGTTGATTATTTAGTATCTCAGCCAATGATAATTGTAACTACAAACATTCGACATTAAAACACGCGCCGATAACTATTTTGTAACCTCATCGTAAGAGTTTGTAACTAATTCCAAAAAATGGGTCTGACCCATCTACTTTTCCTACTGAACCGTCCCCATACCCGCAAATAACCACTAAAAAAAATTATAACGGGTCATGCCCGCGATCTCTCGACCGCTCAATCACCCGCCGACACCTGTCACACATACAAAACACATGAAAACCAAAGACATGCGCCAATCCCTTTCCTAATATGTTTACTATTAATCATCTATATGTTTTTGTCTATAACTTCTTCTTTTTTGTCTACATTTTTACTATTAGATTATGTCGCATGCATCAACTTTCATAGAACATACATGAATTTAAACATATATTTTAAAATAATTTTTTTTCATTAAATTTTAGTAAACACAATAAAGGACCTCATGCAATTGCTGTAGGGTTATCTTTCAAAAAAAAAAAAAACAGTAAACACAATAAAGAAGACGCGTTGATTCATAGAAGCTCATTCGAGTGTACTTTATGTGACTTAACTTGACCACGTAACGTGCTATTTAGTGCTTGTTTGTTTAGCGTAGATGCTATTTAACGGATGTGGCACAACAGATTTTCGGTAAATCAATTTTGGCCACCTAGGATCACTGATATTTGGCAAAGACATAAAAAAATGAACTTAACGGAGAACAATTGTTCTTCTCCAGTGGAACCTCCAGTAGATACCCAAAAGCTACTGGACCAAAATTGGTCTAGTAGCAAATAGTAACTTCATTGACCTTTAACAAAAGACCAAAATGGCATTCAATAGTGCAAGAAAGAGAAGAGAAATGAGCCCAACGGCTCTTTTTTGAATAAAATAAAGATTACATGATCATCAACAAATACAAAATCCAACAAAAAAACAAAACAAAAAAATCCTAATAAAAAATAAAAAATGACAAACCAAATACAAAATCCGGGCAGATCTGGATACATCTGATCTGGACGCGTCGGAACCGTGGCCGTGGCCGTAGAGACGGAGCCGTGCACCTCTCCAGATGTTGCGGATGGAGGCGGAAGAAGGCAGAAGTAGTAGAGGACGGCGGGAGAGAGAGAGAGAGGAACTTCTGAATGAGTTGGTGCTCGCTGCGAATAGAACCGGTCCGGTCAGGTCAGGTGGTGGACGACAGCGGGAGGGGAAGCAGAACGACGGACGACGGAGGCGGAGGGAGCGGAGGACGGTGGCGGCGAAGAGGATGAGAAAGAGGGGTTTCATGAAATGAGGGTTAGAGGTGAGAAAATTATGATTTATAGTTAGGGTTTTCATATTTTAACTTAGGTTAGTTTGTAGGTTAAGTTTGTTTAACTTAGGTTAGATTAATTCAATTTAATTTTTTTTTTAGCGAAAATTAAATATATTATATTAATTTCAACAGGACTGGTAACGTTTAGTTGAGAGGATTACATTATTCAGAAAAAGAAACTA
>JAYMTA010002612.1:0-16091 GCA_036897625.1 Pelargonium cotyledonis | reverse complement strand
AAAATATTAAACATAAAAAATGATGATTTATTTTCCATCTAAATATATAAAAATAATTTGAGTGATAATTTTTTCAATCTTGAATAGAAAATGAATCTTGGGCATACCAAACATATGACATGGA
The DNA here is from genome assembly GCA_036897625.1 of Pelargonium cotyledonis. Taxonomy (NCBI): domain Eukaryota; kingdom Viridiplantae; phylum Streptophyta; class Magnoliopsida; order Geraniales; family Geraniaceae; genus Pelargonium; species Pelargonium cotyledonis. The sequence goes on along the minus strand of JAYMTA010002612.1, from coordinate 15,967 downwards.
ATGAGCATTCCAGGTTAAAAAGTTTTTTAGCTGGAATGCTTATTCCATTCCATTCCATTCTATTTTGTTACTACGAACCGAACGTGGAGATCGTTTTTGCTTGTATCACTGAAATCTACCTTTATACAATATTACTTATCTTTCCTGTTAAAAAATGTTGTAGAATAATGCTTGTATGAATGTTTCTGAACAAGTACCCTCTTTGGCCTTTTGGGCTTATGGTCATAAATTTTCACACAACTAATTAGCTTCTTCATGTGACAGGCTTTCAGGAGCATCCTTACTGATACTAGCAAATAAGCAGGACATAAAAGGTGCTCTTACACCAGACGAAATTGCCAGAGTAAGGCTGATGCAATCATCTAGTACATGTTTGCTATTTATTGCTCCCTTCGTCCCAAAATAAGTGTCTTTTTTCTCATAAAAAATTGTTCCAAAATAAGTGTCCTCTTTCCTTCTATATGAAGGTAGTCATGCATAAATTACCAATAGTATCCCTATAAACAAATTAGTATCCATTGAGTTTGTTACTTGCACAATTCTAACTAACATCTGAATTGTTCTCAAAATAGAAATAAAAACACTCGTTTAGAAATGAAGGGAGTAGTTTTACAGTGAATTGAATATATATTTGGCCTGAAATCTTCAAACGATAATACCTATATAAATTAGCATGAAAGACCAGCATTGTCTCATTGATTTGATACTGTTTATAGTGATGCAGAACTTCCTTTGGTTTAGAAGCACATTTGTGCATGTAACGATTGCAACTCTATGGTCTATAGTCTATAAGTTTCGTACGTTCGCACATCACTTCAATACCATACATTTCATTCAAAGTTATTGTAGTCATTTGCCTTCGAGCATAAATTAACTGTTGTTACTTGCAAAAATATACTGTACATGAATGAGAACTTGCCAAGGCATTGTGGGTTGTTGCCAATTTGTCGCTGCACAGAACTTATAATTGTTATAGCTCGCTGGAGTCTTGTTTGTAGGGTTGTCGACTTGTCACTGCATGCTTGAAGCTATACATATTTGAGCTATTTGAACCGGCAGGCTCTTTCATTAGAACGAGTTTAGGCTATTAATCAAGTATCTATGGCGGGTTTTGTGTGTATCTAGGTACTGAATTTGGAAGCTATGGATAAAACCAGGCATTGGCAAATTGTGGGGTGCAGTGCATACACAGGAGTCGGGCTGCTGGAGGGATTTGATTGGTTGGTCCAGGACATAGCCTCTAGGATTTACATGCTTGACTAAATTCTCTCATTTCCCATTGTAAAAGCCTAAGCATGAGGTGCATTTGTGATTGTAAGGATTGAATTTTTCAGAGATTGGTGTGCTTTGCTAAATCATACTGAATGTAACCTAACCTTTTGGCAGTTATTTAACCAGTTGGAGAAAATATTTATATACTAATAAAATATGCTAGCACAAGTGAAAACTACCCATAACTTCAGGAACTATTTCCAAAAATTTCAAGAGTCCAAGGGTGCAGAAATGAGCTAACCATGAATGGGTAATTTTGGTCCTGGTTCAATGTATAATAAAAAGAAAGACAGTGAAATAGTATGGTTTGGGTCTATTGTCATAGCTAAAACTGTAAACATAACTATCATCCAGCACCAACCAGTGAATAAATTCAAGAAAATTGTAATCTCTATTACCAACACCTTGCACCGCAAGCAATCCTCGAATCATTTTTTGATATTTTGGAGAAGAGCCAGTGCAGCATTGCGACCAGGTGCACCCATCACACCACCACCTGGGTGTGCCCCACTTCCGCACATGTACAGCCCTTCTACTGGTGTCGCATAATTCGACCTGTGATTTTATTTCCCCGACCAAATCCATATAAAACAATAAATTATGTGTTGCAAGAAACTGAAAATAAAAATCCCGACTTATGGTTGAAGAATGTTGGAAGAATTACCATCCTTTTGTTGGTCGCATGAGAAAGAGTGAATCCAATCCCATTGCACCATGAAATATATTTCCTCCTGTCAATGCATGTTATTAGACTCGTTAACCTTGTTTTCTAATAAACGAATCGTACCCAAAGATAAACCAAGTTTAGTATGTTTTGCGACAGCAATCTTAGAGCTATCTACAATATATGGGGGCGGGGGCGGGGACTCCAACCTTATGTACCCAACGGTTAATGATTTTGACGATAGTAAGGTTAATAAGTGATAAATGATTCGGGCTATCTAGACTTGCAAATCTTAACCAAGTTTAGTGTGTTTTGTGACAGCAATCTTAGAGCTATCTACAATATATGGGGGCGGGGGCGGGGACTCCAACCTTATGTACACAAGGGTTAATGATTTTGACGATAGTAAGGTTAGTGATAAATGATTTAGGCTATCTAGACTTGCAAATCTTAACCACATATCAATGTGTATTTAACAACACAGTATATGTTCCATTGCAAACATAACTCGTACTTGTTAACAAAAAGTGCAATAATGTGCACCGGATGCTAAGCACAGAAACAATTTCCAACTAAAATTTCTGCTAAGATTAGTAACATCAGAACTTGATGGATATGAAATACCTGTCAGACCAATTTCCCTTTCAAGGTCAGGAGGAGTTAACATGTCATAGCCAATTATTGATGAACTGAAGCCAGGGGCATATTGCTCAATCAAGGTGAAGCATCTTTGAGCAAATGATTCCTATACGAAAGATCATTTGGCAGTTTTCAAAGGATCCGTCAGAACAAAGCAATTACTCATCAGCTATGTGCTGAAACCTTAGAACACATTAGACAGAAAGTAGATAACTTAACTAGCATCAACTGCTAAAATGCTGTGATTTTAGGCATGCCCAATCTAGTAAATAGAATAGACAAACAATTTTCTAGAAGAAAAACTCACTCTATATGCAGGATCTGCCCAGCTGCCATCCACTGGTTTATAAGGTGTGTATTGAATAAATAAGTTGATTACATGCTGACCTACACACACAGAAAAAATATAATAATAATAAATAAATAAAAAATAACACAGGAACCATAGGTAATGCTAGGGTGCAGATACACTTAAGCAGAATGATTGGTCTAGAAATTGCAAGGAAAGAAATGTAAATAAATAGAAATTTGAAAGATGGTCACAAGACTCACAAGTCACAACAGATTTCCTCTACTCATTTTTAGGTTCTACTCTCGAGTCTTCAAAATATAGCATTATAGAAGCTAAAAGATAATGCAAGTATGATAACATAAACCAATCTGATCGAGAAGGTGAAGTTTCAAATACCAGGTGGAGAAATAGTCTTGTCTAATACAGAAGGAATTGTCATCTCAATAATCGGTGTATGTGATGGCAAACCATTTACAGCATCTTGACAGGCCAAATGAATTTCCTCCATGCTTAAAAACAATAACAAAAGGAGATATGAAAGGAATAGGAATGTCATCGAATGTTGGATATAAACTATAGAAGTTAAGGCACTCAAATAAAATTTTAAAATTTAAAGTATTAAATTTGGGAGGGTACATTTTTAACATCATTTGAAATATATGTTCCCATTTAACCTCAGTTACAAAATTAAAGTGGAGCAGTTCCAACTAACACATTTTAATGTTTTCAGCCTAACCAACCTTACAGGTTTTAAGGCAGCCATACCAAATAATATAGGCAAGAATTAGCTTAATTTCTATGCCTGGGGCTAACTTGATGCATCATTTCCTCTATTTAAGCTAGAACTTGAACACAAAACTTAAATGTCAAGAAATGTAGTACTCTTATTTTTTCCCTTTTGTCGATCTTCTTAAATGTGCATACCATGAAGAAAAAAATGGATCTAAAACCATAAGAGTGAACAAAAATCGTACCTCTCGCAACCAATATGAATAGTACCCATATGCTGAGGCCCTGCATCAGGATGACCAACCTTGCAACAGAGAAACTGGGGCAATTTATCAACAGCTAAGTTTATTTTTGTGGTTGCCTGTTTCAGAAAATGAAAGCCAAATACAGCCCAGATCAGTCAACCTCAACCAAATAGCTAGTCCCATAAGCATAAACAGTGTTGGAGGAGCCACCACAGGGATAATGGTCGTAGATATCCTTTCATTCCGTTTAACTTAATAGACTACTGAAATGCAACAAATGTTTAAACAGAGCTTGAACTTTGATTCATCTCAGGCTTTAAGAAAATAAATTATGGAAAGAAAAAACAAACATAAATCAGTAGATTGGAAACATCAGTCAATAAAGCAAATGTAACTCCTAAGAGAAAATGTGAACAACGGTTCTCCATCATTAGCATTTAATTGATTGTGTAGTTGCATGTTTACAGATTCTTCATCAGTGACTAATACTAGGATTGCTGGCCAAATAAAATAAAAAAAAAAGTGGAGTGTAAGCTACCACAGCATGTAAATAAAAGAATAAGCAGCATATGGATAAAACTTCATTTTTCTTATAAAGAAAGCTACAGTAGAGGCTTACGGAGCTGTAATCAGAGTATTTAATAGCAGAGGTGAAATCATCCGGAAGAATATTCTTAGGCATAAGTTCCTGTCAACAAAGCAGAACCTATTGATCAAACTCGCTACTCTATAAAGTGGGCAGGAAAAATACAAGTAGTAGGTTAGCATTTACCATGAAAGTTTTGTAAGGGGTTGCATTTGATAAGACAATTGATGAATGCACCCGTGTACCATCAGCCAGCAATACCTAGTCAGTATTAGCATTGTTTAAAATAACCAATTAGCTTGATTCAGACTCTAAAACCCCTTGATTCATGAAATTCACAATAGGAGTACTGACCCCGTTCACTCTGTTGGAGTCATCAACCAATATTTCTGCCACCTAAATAAGAAAAATAAAAATTCAAAGGTGAAAATACATAATTCATGAAAGACCACATAAGTAATATAACAATGGACAAACAGAATTTTCTGACAACTGTGAGCTACTATTAGATTCATAGCGTATCATAAAAAATGTGTAATTTTAAGCCAATATCACTTTTTCAACTCAGTATTCACATCAATGCTACACTTAGGTCAAGTATCTGAAGATCTAAAGATACAAATAGCTGAAAAACATGTCTGAGGCAGAAGTTATTAAGAACTCAAGGCATACAACAGCATTAATTGAAGCTCAAACCGTGCCTCAGAAACTGCTATATTTACAGCCAGGTAGCTTGTTCTAGCAATGATTGGACCAAGATACAGTGCAATAGTTAAAACAGAAATGCAATCATAAAACTTCTGACAAGTTTGTAAACTACAACACATGAAAGATTGCATACATAATACAACCATATAGTTATGAGGACACTCAACTGAATAACATTTAGTTTTTTCTTTTGACGGGCAAGTTGCAAGATGAAGGCTTCAAGTGTAAATCCTAACAAATATACCTCCTTGTTTGTTGCAATATGTGCCCCAGCTTCCCTTGCAGCATTACCAATGGCCAATGACACCGATCCCATCCCACCTTCAACATACCTTGCAAAGGACAGTAATTTGCAAGAACGCTTTGAAAAAGAGAGCCAATAAAAAGATAAGACCGCATTCTTTTAGGACTACAAACCATATTCCTATCTGGAAGAACTATCATTCATGGCAAGAAAAATATCCAAGGCAATGAAAATAATGTAGCAGCAAACAATAAAAGACAGACTCTGCACAAATTTGTCCCAAAAAACTAAAAATTACGCGCCTGATGACACATAATATAATATATATTTTGCCAGTTAACCGAATAGAATATTTAATTTTTGATATAATATGTTTATATTGATACATTTTGTTGATTTTATGTGATTTAGAGTTTGGAAAACTTTTATATGAACCATTGACTGTTGGAGATTAGTCTTGAAATTTGGAGGCAAATTAATTTTTGCTCATGCAAAATTAATCTGTCACTTAACAAGTTGTTGAGTATTAAGTTTAATTTTTTTTAGTAATATCATCGAAGGTTTATTTCAAGCAAGATTTGAAGAGGGCATAGCATCTTAGCCATCTCATCTGTACTGCCTTTACTAGACCTGAAATATCCTATTACACTATCTTTCTGTGTGATGCAAATCGCTAGTGGTGAATGAAGAATTCCAAGTTCTTCTGGATGGGAAAGGGATCTTAGTTAGGCAAATTACAGTTTGCTAATTCTGTAATGTACAATTTACATTCGAAGCCAGCATTTGAGATACATACGACCAAATCCCGCGATCACCATCAGTCTCTCCCATCACATGATGTAGCAAAACATATCCACTGCCAGGAGTATGGACACTTCCCTACAATATACAAAATAAGGCATCAATGAAGTATAAATCCTCATGACAAAATAAAATTTGAAACATATAAAGCTTGGGTCGCCCATCTCTTTTTTCTTTCTCAATTATCATCAGGGGAAAATATCCACTTTTTACCAAGCACGTCCAGAAAAATATGTATCTGGATTATACTATAAAGTGCTCTGAACTTAAGAGGTATAGCAAATGTGCCCTTATTATATTATATATAATAATTTAAATTCAAATGTCATTCATTTATGCTTTCATGTGAACTCTTACCGTAGAACCTATCACAGCATCTGTTCCAAGAGTAGCCTTCAGAATGTCTCCCTATACGTATCAAAATCAATGGCAGAAAATCAATCTATTAAAGTACAAACCTCACAAGGTTTGAATTTTGAAATCCTATAATGTCTGCAAACACAATTATATAACAAGGAAAGTAGAAGAAATAACAACAATAAAATCATCTGCATGTGCCAGAGCATACCGAAAAGTACCCAAAATAGAAACAGTATTCCCTTAACCTGGGTAAGTACCTGGTGCGTGCCCAGTACCCAGTACTGGCAGGTCCTATTCCTAAGAGTACCCATACTTCATAGCCTTAAACAAATAAAAAATAACAAGATACTGCTTTTGAATTCAAACTATAACATACACAGAAAATAAGATCAAGTAAACACCTCAAACCAGTTGTTCAAAACCTTTGAAGCTGGTGAAAGTAGAAGGTCCATGAAGTTCCTGTCAAAATGAATAAATAAATGTTAAAAGCAGAACTCTTAATTCTGAATTTACTCAAGCTCTGAAATCCACCAGAACTTAATGAGTAGATAACCCCAGACCCCTGAAATGCTATAACTAGTTAGTTGAACCAATAAGAAAACAAAGATGCATATTTTAAGATTTAACACAATAGAGAACCAACTTATGAGTAAGAAAATGAACTCTTACAACGTATCTTTTTGCCCCAAGGCAGAAGCTTGTCGCAGTATACGGGCCCAAAAAGTAGAGATCTGTAGTTTATTCATGAACCGATCATTAAGAGACTTAGTGCCTTGCAAGGTCTCGGGAGGAGATGAATCCAAGAGTGGATCCATGAATTTACAGAAGTTTTCCAGCTGATTTTCATATCTGTCAATTGGAAAGCCAGTAAACAAGTTGCTAGACAAATATAATATACAATGATACATCAGAGATTAAAAAAAATCATGATTAGGTAACTAATGAAAAACATGTCAAACCATTTTATACATGCTTACCGATGAATTAATTTCAAAATTATACTATCTTGCCATCAACCTCAAGAGATTGATTATAGTTTATTTGAAAATACCCCACTGAACTACTATGAAGAAACTGACTGTAATTGTAAGTCAAGCTGTGCAGTTCAGCGTCTTTGAAAAGGTGACCATAAGAGAATCAGCTCTTGCCCCAAAACCATCTTGACTCAAAAATAAATCGAGCTAGAGAAATGTGTAAGCTCTGCACTTGTTTTACTTCTACTTTCTTTCCTTTTGCCGTATTGTTGTACTGTCAATCTCAGTGTTGATTGGAGTATACCTATGCAGTGAGTATAACTTATGAATGGGGCCACTTCATGTGGCATTACAAGTTTTAAAAAACATAACTTTCAACCGATCACCTCACCAACATATATTCATTTGTTTGATCTTGTCCTTTGACTTGGGACATCATCTTTCAACACTTGCCAGATTGAAGCTTCTAGACAAACATTTAGAGCTAGGTAGATAACCACAACTTGAAAATTTGATTTGAAAGTTCAGTGATACATGACTTTAGTTAGAGTATTCAACATGATGATCCAATTACAGAGTTATCCTGCAGATCCCATTTCATTATCTCTCCCTCACCATACACAAAAATTACAGTATTTATTTTAATTTAATGCATGACAAAAATCTCAGAAGAAGTTTAAACTGTGCTCCAAACCGTTTCCCAACAGAACAAACAGTACCGCAGTTACTACTGTATTCATTAGTGCAAATGTGAAATAAATACATAGCAAAAGGCACTGATAACTCCAAGTGAAAGACAGTAGCAAGAAAATCACCTGGGATAAGCATCGGCATCGCGTTTGGAGAATTTGGAAATTTCAGAATGGTTAAGATCCTTGTCACGCCCCAAAAGAAGATAGCGACCATCCAGACAAGGCGTGAAAGATGAAGGACTTCTCTTCAGCAACTTCAATCCGTGTCTCGCCAACTCCAATTCCCTGCTCATTCAAATAGAACAAACATCAAACAGGTGGAGTGCACGCCATGCGTGTACACAAGGAGGACAAAATTGGGTCATATCATCAGTTCATCACAATCCTGCTGGTTTAGTAAGAAATGTGGAACCTACTTGATGATGCAGGGACGGAGGAGGCTCTGGAGGTAGCTGCAGCGGGAGAACTTAAAGCCAGGAATGAGTTCTTCGGTGACGGCTGCGCCACCGATCAGGTGGCGACGCTCGAGAACGGCGACGGAGAGGCCAGCTCGAGCAAGGTACGCGGCGGCAGTGAGGCCGTTGTGGCCGCCCCCGATTATCAGTGCGTCCCATTTCTGATCCTTCAACGTGGTTGCGCCGGTGGAGCTGAAGCTCCTTCGCCATAAGGCCATCTGTGAGTGGAAGTTTTGGTGTGTGCTTGTTTTTGTATCGCCTTTGTCTTGTTCGTCTGTAGTGTCACTCACTAATCAGTGCGTCTATTTACTAGCAAATATGTGTCGACTGGGTGGGACCGACCATTCAATCCGGAGTGGGGTCCATGTAGGTCAAGGCCGTCCGTGGAGTGGTCCGATCAAAACCGGACCGATTCAACTCGGGTTATGAGGTACGGACCGAATATAGGACCAGAATTTTGACCCCTTACATTTCTCCTGTTTTTTAACCGTTGGGCTTGTTCTTCTTCTATTGTGGGTTCAGCATCTCATTCCTTGTGATTCGTTGATGGCACAATGTTATGGTTACTGATTTCTATGTTTTTATTTTCCTTCTGGAAATTTATGACCAAATCCATATGGTTTTTATTTGATATTGAACTGTAACAGCTCCTTCACCATGTTTTTCACAGGCATTTCTTGATTCAATGGGATTCTGAGATAGCAAAATTAAAGCTCGAAACTTTTGCGATTGAAAGATGGGATGCAGAAGAAAGTCTACCACGAATATATTATTAATAAATTATACAAACAAAAATGCAAAACAATACACTTATTTTGCGATGAAAAAGAATGATACAAATACAATCTGCATTGGTCACAAACAATGAACCCAGAAAGCCAGGAAAGATGTCATATTTTCATTTGCATGAAGATATATATCACCTACATTGGTTATATCCTCTGACAACTAATTGCAAATACTACCAACACATAGAACTTATAATGTCAACGCACAGCAACTAACATCGCATTCACATCTACAAACCATCGGAACGGGGCTCAAACAATTTGCATTGCAATCGTGAGTTGTGCGTGCACAGCTAGGGTCCATGAGTTGCCACTTATGCTGCTAATGTGAAGAAAAAGAAAGCGTTACTTATCTGAGAAACCAATCATCATCGCTTCCTCAGTGGCAAGCCTTTGCCTACAGCTTTCATACTCTGCGAGTCTCTAAAGCAAACAAAATGCACTAGCGTGTTCCCGTTGGGGTAGACTGCAAAAACGCTTGTCCCTATCTTCTTCTTGCAGAGGGAGCATGAACTATCACCGGTGATCTTCACCACTGATTTCCTTTGGTTGTAGAGTTCAACCTTCACCTATGTCACATCATATTATGTTTAGATAGTGATACAAAGTAAAAAGAGTTCATTGAAACCACATGTAAACTTGACCAAAGTTGGACAAAAACATATAATTGGGAAGTATAAAATAATACCACACCTGTAGACTCTCACTTTGTCTCAAATTCTTGATAACTGAAAGGTTTCTGTATGCTTCACTGGATTTTCTTAACAGAGGTCCAAGAAATGGAAGCAAGTTCTGTAGATAAAAGTGAAACAAACAATATAACTTTAGAGATGTACAATCATGCACATCATAAATTCTTCTTCATCTATGTACGTTAAAAGTTTGCAAGCCCTCCGAAAAAACATTGATGCATTGCCCAAAAGGGCAAAAAATTATCCGCTTATGTTAGAGATATACCTGCAGTTTGGTTTCTCTTGGCAAGAGTTTTAGGGCCTGAGCTCCATTGATTTTATCCCACCTTTGGCTCAACAGGTCAAGGACATCATCAAGCATAATAGTAGAAGCGCCTTCCTCACTAGATTCATCTACATCACCATCACTCCTTCCACTGTCAGTACTGCTCGGATTGATATGCATTTCTGCCGCCCCCTCTATTGCTGCAATTTTCTTAGCCCCGCGGCCTCCTTTACCTTTAACTGGTGTGGCTGGCCCGACCTTGGGAACACTCGCATTTTGAGAAGATACAATGTTTGTAATTCGCTTTTCAAAGGTTTGGGTTGTTCTACGAGGAATCAAATATATTTGCAGAAGTGTAAGGTATATGCTGCCAGGTGGTTTTGCAGATGATTGATGAACAGTAGACTCGCACACTCGATCACAATATGCGAGTGCCATTTGAGGAACATGGAGCTGCAATAGACAACAAATTTATGTACTTAGCAAGTGCTCAAGAAAATAGAAAGGTAATTGTGAGAAAAATGTCACTGAAGAAGTTACTAATAATTGTTCCAAAACCAACTCAAGATGTTATTGAATGTTTTTTTTTTCCCTATCAGATAAGCCTGTCATGTCAACAAAAAAGTATCAACAAAATTTCATAAGGTAAAACCAACTTAGCCTTTGGTTTAAATGGATAATAATAGTCAAGATAATATGAACCCTAAAATTTACACCGTTTTGAAGTTCTAGCCAAGATATGCATCCCTTACATAAGAATCACATATAGAACTTATCCTCTTCAAATATTAGTAAAATGTAAAAGTTAAGAAAGCTAAGCCCGATAGACACCTCCAAGATACAACGGACAATATGAATCTCTACAAAATTCCTTCATCAGCTCTAATAAATTACCTTATGAACGTACAGAGATAAGGCAAGCTCATGTTGGTTCATTTTTCCCAACAAAATTGCACGCTCTTCATATAACGCATCTGCTGGAAGACGTTTTAATAAAGCCTCTGGATTATATCCCGAGATACTCTCTAGAGCTGTCACTAATTTCTTCCTTGTTGGGGAATAAGCCTTCTCATCCCATTTATGTTGAACACTAAGTTCTGCATGCCAATCAACCACTTCTGAAAGATAGATTTGGAGCTACAAACAATATAAATAAGATTATCAGTATCAGATGCACGAAGAGTACCAACATAGACAAAAAGCACGGCCATTTATATTTTTGAACAAGTGACAGAAATCACCACCATTTCATTTTGTAGATTTCCAGATATTCCATTCTCATTCATTGCGAGCATAAGTTCTAGGTAAGTCCCCTGCATGTTTGGTACATGCTGCTTCAAGTAAGAGTTGACCAAGTCTGCTGGGATATTTCCAGATAGAAAGAGCTCAATTGTCTCTGTAGGACAGCTTTTAAGAACAGGCATTGAGAACTCCAGGACAAGCATCGGGTCAGTGCCACAGAGGGGCTGCATAAGAAAATCCATCAAATCTCATTATAAAATTGAAGAATAATTAATAGCAAATCTTTTCACAAATTCTCATGTTTTTATAAAAGATGAAAGAGCAATATCTGAACCATACATCTATCAAACTGTACTCTTTTTCAACATCTAAACAAACTTAAAATTCCTGGCCCTTAGGATAGACACAAACATAATGGTATGCAAACGAACATACGTATTCGCTAAGAGATGGCATCTCTAAGATCAAAGTTCATAAGAGAAATCACTGCTCTAATTCAGATGTTGTATATTGGTTCATAGGTTCAAAAGCTGAATGAGAAAATCTATTTGCAGGAAGGACGGAAACTCGGTATGCTATAGACAAATTATGAGTCCCATTTTATGTCATCCAATAACTTTTATTCAATGATTTAATGGCCACATCATAGAGAGAATTATTACAAATTGTTATGCTACAATCTGACTCTAATATCGTAAAATGCAAATATTTTCAAATTTCAGGTGGTTTAATGCCTTCTACATCAGTAATTAACATATATAACATTACCTTCAGATATTCAATAATTGTCTCGGGCTTGAACTTTTGTGTAAGCTCTGCTTGAAGTTGACCTGATTTTGATTCTTCCACTAATTGTTGCAAGAGTTTAAGAGCTTCATTGTGCATTGAATTGCTCTTGTAAAGTTCCAACAAAGCAGGACAATGATTCCCTTTCTTAAGAACTTCTTCACATATTTTTAGATCGCAGTAATTTAGACCTTTCAATAATTCTAAAGCAGCAGAAGACTGTCCTGTAATGAGCAGAGCTTGGAGTAGAGCGGTATCCAGAATTGCTGCCATATCTTTAGCACCTGAGCTAATGCCAATGTTACCACGCCCCTGGTAAACAACTAAATATATTAGCCAATATATCAATTACCTATTACCATCAGTAAAGTATTATAATAAAAAAAATAATGAAAAATCACAATTTATGGATCAGATTGTTCTGACATCTATGGCGTCACATAGAACACCATAAATAGTTAAAAAGATTGTCCAACAATTTTTAACTATAAAAGTGGAAAGAATCAATGGTATACCTTGTTTGATTTCTTAAACCTACTGGGTTCATTTGCTGCGAATTTATCTCCAACAGCATCTAAAACAACCTCTTCTGTCTCTTCAGCAGTGGCCTTTTCAATTATACTGTACCGCTTCTTTTGCAAGAACTTAATGAGAGCCATGAGCGTGTTGTGGCTCATTTTCTTGGACTCAAGAGTTTCATTCTCATCAAGTTCCAAATGCTGAGGAGAAGCTGAAAATTCCAAATCATCTGAGACACCAGATGAAGCCCTTGAGAGCTGTGAGGTATCCCACTGGTCCACTTTCTCTGACTCATGAATAACAGCTGTTTTTGGAAGGACAAGAGAGGGATACAAAGATAGAACATAGGTGATATCCACTTGAGATGACAAAAATTGTTCCATGGCTTCCTCATAGCTCCCATTTTCAAACAGATAGTGAGCATATCTGTAGCACAGTATCATACACTCATTTAGCACAAAATTTTATAATAAAAATTTGTAACAACTAACAAGTACAATTTTATAATGCTTTTGAAAATGTTTTCACAAATAAATAAAAAATAAATGGCATAAACCATGCTTATAAGTGCAATAGTTCCACGTCACTGCATCTGTGCAAAACCTCTAAGAAGATGCAACAACATTTGACTTAATTTCCTCAGCTACAATATCATACATCTATGGTCAAGAGTGTGTACCTAAGGGTCTTAAGGGCATCATCAGCCCAGGTGTAAACTGCAAAAACCACAAAGAGAAACATATGATAGGTCTTACAATATCAAACCTAACAAAAGCTAACTCGTGTGCCCCCAAGTGATGGGGCCTGCAAACACAAGGCTGCTGGATTCAGGTCATTGCCCTCACTAACATATAGGATCTCAAAAGTGGCAACTCTTGGTACGTTATGGGATATTATAACCCATAAAAAAACAAAATGTGTGTTTGTATTAATATAACATACTCGATTATGAAACTAGTTCTAATACAATACAAGAAACACTGGCTTACGGAAAACATCCACCTTATATGAATTGATCCCTCCTTTGAAGCTCGAAGGCTAGACTCTTCAGGTGGAAGCAGCTTACACAAGGCCAAGGCTTCCTCAAAATTGCCAGATGCAGTCAATTGAACAATCTGTATTGTAGTTACACCATCATTACTACAGTAATGAACCATAATAAAATAAAATAAACTATAAAGTTTTTAAAATAAAATTAAAAAAATCCCCCGGTAGGTTATGCAAATAATGGAGAACCTCGGTATCACCGGATACACTTAATTTTATGATTGGTAGTACAATAAAATATTTCAACTATACCTCATAAGGTATAATGTTATCATGTCTGATAAGATTACCCCATGCACATTATGGACAAAAGCATAATACAATTGGGTGCATGTGTGTGATATCAAGATTCATCCAAAATCAGAACAGCAGTCAAATGTAGCATTAAAACACCCAATTTAATTCTACACTTCTACAAGAAGGTTAAACTGTTCTTAGAATCTTGAAGAGTTCCAGGAATACCTGTGCACCCAGAGGTACAGGAAAGAGCCCATAAACAGAATTGTCTACCGCAACAACTACAACATTGTTACTCTGGATAAGATGACGAACATTGCGAAGAACAATGGTCTGAATCAAAGGATAAGGAACTCGAAGTGACCGAACCTACAAACCACAAACAGCAGAAAAGGCATAAGAAACACCTCATTGTGCACTCACATAAGCACAGGAATTTGTTCTTTCTTATAAAAAGTAAAGGCTACCTCAACATGTCTCGGTAACAAAGCTATTGCATATGGCTTTTGGATGACAACAACTGCAGGGGGCTCAGACCAGCAAATTCGGCCTTCCTGAATAAGCTTTGCATTTTGGTCCACCAGAACTCCAATATTGTCCTAGTGTAAACACAACTACCTTTTTAATTCTGAAAGAGGACTTCAAAAGCCGCATTGGCTAACTCTATGTTTCTGTTAATATATGGCATACAAATGAGATCGCAAGAAACATATTTGAGACCCATAAATACCAGTCATGTTTAGTCATAGTATAGGACATAAGAATGTCACAATCTCAAGGTACATATTATAGAGTATGGACAGCAAGAAGCATACACATGTGTTACTAACCAATATTCAAATACACGAGAACATGAGTGGCATGCTCTCATGAGCTCACACCGCAAAGCAAATGAAAGACAAGTATCCAGACACATGAAGCTTGACTTTTCTATTTGAGATTTTAATCATTCTTCTCCGAAATTCTCTTTCTTTCCTTATTCTTTTTCTTTTCTCATCTTGCAGACCTTTCTCATAATCCCAACCCTACAAGTACTGCTTACATATGTAAGTTTTAACTGCTGATATTCCGGGCCACATGTAAGTATAAAAGACTCAAACTAAGTTTCTAAAATAGTACACTCGTGAATTTAAAATATTCCATGAAACATACCATTTTGACAATACTCTACCATGACACATTAAAAAGTGAGTGCACTATTGCATGTACCCATTCTATTCCCCATGCTAAGATGAACAATAATCCAAGGGGAATTTCTCCCCAATTGATGCTTGGGATATTTGAGCAAATGAGAATTAATAATTTATAACTTGGATGAATAACTAGGTACATTGAGGTAGTTTATGGTATGTCAAACAAAGGAAAATATGTATGCATAAATATAATCTTCACGGTAACAAAACATAACAAGTTATTGAACTCACTAGCTCCATAACCAATTACTTCAAAAAGTCACATTGCTATAAACTCTAAGTTCAGCTTCCTGTTAAGGAAAGGAATGAAAAGCTACTGTGCATGAATATACATACGCATGAAGCTAACCTAAATTCATTTAATAGCTTCTATAGAGGGGCAAAACATACAATTCAAAGGTCCAAAGCGAAGTAAGTACCTTCCCAAGAAGAAGCTCGCCGGAGGGAAGTGACACCACCAAAGGTGGCGCAATCCTCCCAGAAGGAAATACTTCAGACAATGCACCATTGGTGGCATTGAGTATCACATATTCTCTT
>JAYMTA010002611.1:0-16092 GCA_036897625.1 Pelargonium cotyledonis | reverse complement strand
GGGAAGCTCAAGAAGGGTAGCAAAGTACTCTTTCACGTACTCATGCAGCGACCCTTGTTGTTGAAGCCTACGCAACTTTTGGAAGGCTTCAAATTCAACATTTTCTGGATAGAACTGGTTCTTGAGCTCCGTTTTGAACTGGTCCCAAGTCACAATGGAACACCGGCCTCTTTCCATGTCCATATACATGCGGAGCCACCAAAGAGTGACCGTCCCTTTGAGATACATGGTCGCTGTGCTGATCTTCTCATCATGCTCGATCAGCCCCATGACATCGAAATAACGCTCCATATTCCAAATGAAGTTGTCCAGGTCTTGGGCATCCCTTGAACCTGAAAACACATCTGGTTCTGGAGCTTTGATCTTTCGCGGTGACCTGACTCGGGAGGAACAAGAACTTTCCTTGTGCGCAAGAGCTTTCTTGCACAAAATCACCTCAACCTGCAGCGTTTCAACTGCACGTTCCAAGTTTGCTCGCTATTTCCTTTCGCTGTCCAATAAGTTTTCAAGCTCAGCAATACGAGCTTGCTGTTCGGGCAGGCACTCATCTATGGTACGGCCCTCAATTTTTGCCACACGCTGGTCCAAATCTTTTAAATGGAAGTTGAGCAGATCTGTCCGATCAAGGATCATATCCGGCAGATTCTATCTTTTGTCTTCCAAGTTGGCAAGACGTTGAACCAGCGCCTCTTCCATGGCAAGCATCCTTTCTTCCAATGTCTTTAGAGTCATTTTGCGACCTTCGACAGCGGTGCTTTCTCCTTGACCTGTCATTTCTTTCCTGCAAATTAGTTATAAAAACAACTATAAATGCATAATTGAACCCGCTCTGATACCAACTGAGACGCCCTGGATGGAATCCTTAAGATTTTCGGTAATGCGTCTGACACTTAGACGAATTTAGGAGTCTAAGTAAGCCTTCGAGGCTATTTATAACAGCAAGGCAGCAAGAAATCAAGCAAAGAAAGGATGTACTTGTTTGGAAAAAACTCAGTCTACTAGGAGAAAAACCAATTACAAGCTAGCTGATTACAAATGAAGTTAACTACTTCTATTTATACAAGCTTTGGACTAACTCTCCTTGAATGAGAGTGTGGTGGCTTAATATTGGATCCAACGTTGATCCTAGGAGATGTAGGCAGCTCCTCTTTATGCATGGATGAAGGTGGACAGCTCCTACTTGTCATATGTGCAAGGATGGACAGCTCCTCCTTCACTTTTGAGGAATGGTTTGCATGATAGGCACCTCATACTTGGAGGGGTGTGTACTTCATGAGCAGCTCGCCACCTCGTGCTTGCGGTTTGAGATCAAAACAGTAAGACGTTCTTGGATTGCAAGCTGTCCCATCCAGCTTGCTTGACAAAAATTGGACGTTTTGAGGGACAATCGGGCACGACTTCTCTCGGGTTGTGACATTAGGCTACATGGATTTCAGGCTCATAATTTAAGACCATATTTTACAAAAAATACAGAAGTTCACAACACATCATCATGCTGAATTTTACGAGATGTGTAGATTCAATGAAGGTGGATCGTGATTGTTACGTCTAATTCAATCTCTTACTTTCTTGCCGAGGTGAATTCCAGCACGGAATAAAATGACAATTTTGGTGTCTATGCATCGATCGTGGTGGAAAACAACACATCAGCTAGATATTGCAATTTGAAACACAGATATTGAGACAAGTGTAAATTGAAAAAAAATCAATAACTCATGGACTATTCAATTTGTATGGTTACATGATGAATTCTAAGAGTTTCTTTGCAGTAATTCCTGATATTGTAAAGTATTTCTCTGGAGTTCACTCCAGGCTCAGCAATCACATGGCAAGACAACACATTCTTCCCATTTGTGATGGACCAAACATGCAGATCATGAACATCCTGGACTCCTTTAACATACTTGATGCCATTTTCCAGAACACCAATATCTATCTCACTTGGCGTCCCCTCCATCAGAACAACATATATATTTTTAAGGATAGATATTGTAGTACTCAGAACAAGCACAGAGAATAAGAGAGTGCAGATCAGATCCACTACTAACCAATCTGGTTTTACCCATATGATGGCTCCAGAAATCATCACCCCAACAGATTGAATCAGATCGGCAACGACGTGCAAATAAACTCCTTGAAGGTTTATGTTCAATATTTTGGTCTTTTGGGGAGAGCTCGGTACTAGATAATCCTCTTCTTTGGATGAAGCAGATAACTCCTTCCGATCGTGATGATCATGATCAACGTCTCCACATGGAGGATGATGATGATGATGATTGTGATGATCATGATCATGATCGGTGTCTCCACAGGCATGATGGTGAGCATGATTGTGACCAAACAAAGAGACCATCATTAAGTTGATGATAAAGCCGAGTGCTGCAATTGAAAACATGAGCTTCCCATTCACCTCTGCATTTTTCTGAAGAAGTCTCTCAACAGCTTCATAGATTAGAAACCCGGACATCAGCCAAGTGAGCTGTACGGATAGAAGCGCACCCAAGACTTCAAGACGAGTAAACCCGAAAGACTTGTGCGGCGTCGCGTTCCAGCCTGAAGCACATATACTAAAAAGAGAAGTGGAGAACGCAGCGACGTCAGTGAGCAGGTGGGCTGCATCTGTGAGAACTGCAAGGCTGTTGGCTTTCACACCGCCAACAATTTCTACTATCATAGAAATTAGACACAAGACAATGAGTACACGTAACTTTGATGCAGATTTTGATCGTTGTTCTGACTCCAACTTATCATTTTTGTGCTTGGAGAAGGAACAAACAAGATCGCAAGGTAACCGTTCTGGCATGAGAACACTGCCTTCTTTGATGACTTCAGGAATCTCAATCTCATATTGGTTATCTTTTCCTAAAATGGGGATCTCTTCTTGCTCCATCTGTTGGGAATTTTGATAATTAACTTGTAGTCAACAAAGAAAACGAAAATGATAGGCTACAAGAGTGAAGAAGGTAGGCCAATCTACATTCAAAGACAAAAATGAAGTATCTTTCCAATGGAAAACATATGAATGATCTTATATCCTTTGCTTATCTAACCCTCCAAGATCAACTAAGCTATATAAGCTACAAGAGTAAAGAGAGCACGCCAATCTACATTCAAAGACAACTGAAGCATCTTTCCAAAGGATCATATGAATGATTCTATATCCCTCGCTTATCTAACCTATAAGATCAACTAAAGTATATAAGCTACATGAGTGAGATACAAAATCAATTAGGACAACTCTTTTTTTGAAATATTATGTTTTGATAGGTGATTTCTCACTGCAGACACCACTTCTCTTTTTGGTTACTTGACTACACCCAACTTGATTATTTGAACATTAACAGTGTGTCTTGTTTAAATTATAAGAGATGAAAGAATCCTAGACAAGTCCTTACAGTACTTGTAGTGAAAGTCATCGGTTTCCCGATAAACATAGCAAAACAATTTCCAGTACACGTGATATAACCAAGAGGTAACCATACGCAGCTACCCTAAACTTTAAGCCTTTTTCACACAACTATCTTTCCAAAAAAAAAACAATCTTTTCTCACATCAGGTGTGTGGCCACTAGACAAGTTATTATTATTTTTTATTCAACAAATGGTTCAATACATTCAAACTTAGGAGAGTTAGTTGATTCAGAAAAAAAGTTTAGGTAGCTGAGTGAAAAGGCTTAAAGTTCAGGGTAGCTGCGTGAAGTTACCACTATAACCAATTTAGATGACAATCTTTTGATAGGCATTTGTCACCACAAGTATGAAGATTGTAGATGAGTTATGTCATGATGGTCTCACAACAATCTCTACACTATGAACTAATGGTCTTTCTTAGTATACCTTTTCTTATACAACTATTCACAAATCTCAACATCATTTTGTTTAAAATATAGCTTCTTTTCATACAATGAATAAACCCAAAATCACCTTAACTCACAATATCACATACTTCACAAGGTTTATGCAATGAAATTCCCAAATACTCAACCATCCAGTTCAATCCAGAAATGGATACAAAAAAATATACTTTCACAAGTAAGCGAATGATCATATCAGAGAAATGCAAAACCAATATGCAAGAAACATAGCTAACAAGTCTGGAATCTCATCAAAGCAAGCACACATGAAATTCCAAAAAACCCACATCACATATCATACCAGGAACAAAATTACAAGTAAAGCCCATGATTTGAAAGGAACTGAGAATTGAGCCTGTTTAGTTGGTGTACCTGAGAATGAGAATCGGAGGAGGAGATGAGAGAGCAAAATAGATAATCGAATTCGCGGCCTGCGGGGTAGGTAGGTAGATTGGGAACTTGGGGTTAGGGTTAGGAGATTCACGAGAAATGAACAATTGGGTTTGCGGAGAGATCGACCGATGGCCTACGAATATATAAATTGGAAACTATGAAATTATGGAAAATGACAAGCCCACTACCTTCCATTTCTGCTGACACCTGAACTCGATCATTGCCTCTCAGCCGGCAGAGGAGCCGTTAACGGTTAAATATTTTGTTCAAGGGTTATTCCGTAATTGTATATCATTTCGTAGTCATTTATTTCTTGCAACAACAAAAATTATTGTTCATGTGAATTTGACCTTAAGTCATTACTTTATATTCGTCTTATTATGAATATTATGATCTCTAATTTAATAAAACATAGGAATATTTACATTTATATTTATAAGACTTTAACAAGTTACGAATTAATATTTATTGGTTCAGACTTTTTGTTTTATCATCGAAAATCATTTGGATCGATTTTTTTATTACCAGATTATATTGACATTGACATAAAAACAGTAAAAGAAGAAACTTTTTTTTAACTCGAAATATAATATTATATTATTTTGAATCATACAACAACAAATACGAAGTGAAACTAGAGTTTCGAAAATTAATCCACGTAAAAATAGTTAAGAAACTAAAATGGTCGAGTTTTAATAATTTAAGAACAATTTAACCTTAAAAGTATATATCAATTCGATCAATCGCTAACCCATTTCAAGTATTGAAGGGAGGGCTGAAATTCCATCAAAAAATAAATAAAAAATGGATTTGAGCGCAATTCATTAAGATTGATACAAATTTTACTTCTAGTGGAAGAGGACAGGCACCACCGAGATGGGAAGAGATTTTATACGTAGAGAATGGGATCGTAATTGATGTTTTACATCTCAAATCCGTCCCGGGACCATTCCTAGTAACGACGCTTCAAAACTGAATCTTAACTATTCATAGGCTTGCATTAGTTGAGATTCGGTCTTATCAATTCTCAATATATAAACATTTTTTGAAAGAAAAAAAAAATAAAAACAATATTTGAGTTGACTAAGAGAGTGAGAGAGCGGGAAGGAGGAGGGAAGGTGAGTTTGTTTGTTAGCTGTTTCATTATATTGGAATGATGAGATATGTGTTTTTTTAATTTTCTGTTTTGTTAGATCTAATCTTGAGAGAGAAAATAGAGCTCTGAAATCTGAATGGGATTATCAATGGAGCCAGCCGTACTGGACAGCATTATCAATCGGCTTCTGGAGTTCCGGCCGAGGGATCATCAGATGCCGATCACCGGAGACGAGATCCGCCAGCTCTGCTCTGTTTCCAGACAAATCTTCCTTCAACAACCCAATCTTATCGAGCTCGTTGCTCCCATCAAGATCTGCGGTTTGCTTCTTCTCCTTCTTCTTCTTCTTCTTCTTCTTCTTCGTGTTTTGTTGAATTTATAAGAACAAAATCCTACAATTGAGGGACGTGTTTGTCACACAGTTGGCACTTCGACAAAAAAATTCTAGAAAAATAAGAATTACGAGGAGGAGTGTTAAGTTGTACTCACGACTTAAATCTACCTCAACGTGAAATACTCAGGGCTGTGTAACAATTGGGGTGGACCGGAAAAACAGATCGGACCAGAAGAATTCAGTCCGGTCTTCGGTCCTCATATTTTCAAAAATTCGGTCCGGTCCGGTTCTGGACCGATGCACACCCCTAGAAATACTAGTTGTGTCTTTCACCTATAAAATTAAACTTAGTTTTAGTCTGCGATGTTGGTTCTGTTTGGATTTGGGGACCAATTTGTCTTTCTTCCCGACCTAAGTCCATCTATGATCACACGAGGTATAAGATCCGTTCTCTCTAAACCTCCCTAAACGTGAGAAGGGGTGTCAAGTAATACTCCCGACTCCTCGTGAAATACTAATGGACCCTCCACGTGTTAGCTCAAACTTTTGGGTTGAACTATCATTTCTAAAACTCCAAGCACAATCTCAGAAGCTACTGGATAGGAAATTTGATAAGTTCTACACTTACCATTGGTGTATGATCTTGAGCTTTAGTTTCTTCACAATCCATCACAAGAGACTGTAATTGATAAATGTTCCTTCTTTTTCATTCATTGCTTTCTTGACTTGATGTAGGTGACATTCATGGACAATATGGAGATCTTTTAAGGCTCTTTGAGCATGGAGGATTCCCTCCAGCATCCAACTATTTGTTCCTAGGAGACTACGTGGACCGCGGCAAGAACAGCTTGGAAACAATCTGCCTTCTTC
The DNA here is from genome assembly GCA_036897625.1 of Pelargonium cotyledonis. Lineage (NCBI taxonomy): Eukaryota > Viridiplantae > Streptophyta > Magnoliopsida > Geraniales > Geraniaceae > Pelargonium > Pelargonium cotyledonis. The sequence continues at coordinate 9,546 of JAYMTA010002611.1, read as the reverse complement.
TTGCCTATAAAATCAAATACCCTCTCAACTTCTTCCTTTTAAGAGGAAACCACGAATCCGCGTCTATGAACAAGATTTATGGATTCTATGACGAATGTAAACGCCGGTTTGATGTTAACATTTGGAAAACTTTTACAGATTGTTTCAACTGTCTTCCCGTAGCTGCTCTCATAAATGATAAAATATTTTGTGTGCACGGAGGTCTTTCCCCTGATCTAACAAGTTTGGATCAAATCAGGAGCTTACCACGACCAACTGATGTCCCGGATTCTGGTTTGCTTTGTGATTTACTTTGGTCGGATCCTAGTACAGATATCAAAGGTTGGGCATTGAGTAGTCGCGGAGTCTCGTTCACCTTTGGTGCTGATAAGGTACTTGAGTTCTTGATAGCTCATGATTTGGACCTCATTTGCCGCGCTCACAAGGTCAGTAGCAATCTCTTATTTCTCTGGGAAAATGCAGATAACTACATCAAACTTTTCACGTAGTTACAAACGGAAAATTGTTGTAATTTTCCGTTTGTAACTGTGTGCAAAACGTGAAAAGTTTGATGTAGTTATCAATACTTTCCATTTTTTTTTATTTTTTTTTTTGGGTTCATTACAAATGTACAAGTTTAGGAACTTACTAAGATGCTTCATTTTTCAGGTTGTTGAGGATGGTTATCTGTTTTTTGCTGGGAGGAAGCTTGTTACAGTGTTCTCTGCCCCCAACTACTGTGGTGTATCTGACAATGCTGGTGGGGTGATGAGTGTTGATGAAAATTTAATGTGCTCTTTTCAGGTTTTAAAGCCAGAAGATAAAAGGCTTAGGTTCTTGTGATTACTGTGATTTGGGTTTTCTCATCAGTTCTTGTGGTATGTTTGTAATTGCTCTTTCCATAGAGGCCTATTATTGATTCAATTTGTTCATTTCATTGCCAAAATAAGAAAATTCATTGATGTTGAACTACATCTGACAGTGTAAGTGTGTGGTTTGAAACCATTTTATATCATATGAGAGCTTATGTTTTTGGATTGGAAATTTAACGCGTTATTAGAGCTGGTTTGATTTTAGGTGAACTCTTTTCTTGAAAATTATGTTTGTACAGTAATTGACTGTTTTGATGGAATATCAACATTATCTTACATTTTCTATTTGAAAATCTTGAATTATATTATATTATATGGCTTTGAATAGCATGGTGAGATTGGAACCCTTGCAAGCAAAGGTAGACCATAATGATCACTTCATTACGTATTCACATAGAGTCGGAAAAGCTCTTCTTGTGGAGACCGTTTACAAAGGAGGAGCGATTAACTTTTATTGTGGGTCTTGAGCTCTTTGTGAAAACTAAGGGTTGAAACTCTCTTTGAGCTTATTGGAGCTCTTTTGGGGAGACAAGTGTTTTCGTATTTTTTAAAGACTTTTATGTTTCTTGCGGAAGTTAAGTGTTGAGGAGTGAAGATGAACTCTTATGATCGTGATTACGAGTTCCCTTTTTCTGGAAAATACAATCGCCCATTGTGGGGACGATAGTGAATTTTGTCTTTGCGTGGATGGTGACGACCTTAGTTTCCCGTGAGGGCGAATCACGATATCGAGGCGACTGATTTGAGTTTGGTCTTCTTCAAACATCCTTTTGGTGCAAGCACCATGTGTCGCGTTACTATTAGTCGTTTTAGTCACGTTGTTCTACTAATATTTTTTACAAGACAACAAGAGGGAGTAAATTGTTTTAAGTAGATGAAAATATCATCTGGATTATTATTTAAATAAATAAAATCAGTTATCAAATAATGAAATGAATCAAGTACTCGTAAAAAAAAAAGAAAAAAATCTTATCTTCCAAGTTATTTATAGCCTTATATGTACAAAAGTTTATCATCAATTCGCAACATACCGTTATGTTGTGGCTCTGTGTCTCAACTTGATGTGGGCGTTTCTCGCTCCCCAGATTATCAAGCCACCGTCTTCTCCAACTCGCCGCCTCTTCTCCACGTCTCGTTCCTCTCCAAAATCGCCGCTCTGCTCGCTCTCCTCCAACCCTTCAACTCTCGCCAACAAGAACCAGTTGATACAGTCCCTCTGTAAACAAGGCAATCTCAAACAAGCCCTTCAAGTCCTGTCTCAAGAGCCCAACCCAACCCAACGCACCTACGAGCTTCTAATCCTCTCCTGCATTGGCCGGAACTCTCTCTCCGACGGACTCCGGGTTCACCGTCATCTTTCCGATGATGGGTCGGACCAGGACCCTTTCCTGGCCACCAAGCTCATCAATATGTACTCGGAGTTGGACTCCATTGACGACGCACGTAAGGTGTTCGACAAAATTCGCCAGAGAACTATATTCGTCTGGAATGCGATTTTTAGAGCGCTTACATTGGCGGGTGAGGGATTAGAGGTTTTGGGTTTGTATCGCCAGATGAATCGGACTGAGATTCAATCCGATAGGTTCACTTACACTTTTGTGCTCAAGGCTTGTGTTGCATCGGAGGCATTGCCGGAGCTCTTGAAGAAGGTGAAGGAGATTCATGCCCACATTTTAAGAAATGGGTTTGAATCACAGGTCCATATTATGACCACTTTGGTGGATGTGTACTCCTGGTTTTGGTGTGTTGGTTATGCAGCTTCTGTGTTTGATAAAATGCCAGTGAGAAATGTGGTCTCCTGGAGTGCTATGATAGCATGTTATGCCAATAATGGGAAGCCATTTGAAGCATTGGAGCTGTTTCGGGAAATGATGCTTGAAACTAATGATTCTTTTCCGAATTCAGTGACTATGGTCAGTGTGCTTCAAGCTTGCGCAGCACTCGCTGCCTTGGAGCAAGGTAAGGTGTTACACGGGTTTATCCTTAGAAGGTGTCTTGATTCGATCCTACCAGTTATTAGTGCGCTTGTGACTATGTATGGAAGATGCGGTAAGCTAGAATTGGGACAGCGAGTTTTTGATCAAACGAAGGAGAAGGATGTTGTTTTGTGGAATTCTTTGATTTCTAGCTATGGAATCCATGGATTTGGGAACAAAGCAATCCAACTTTTTAAAGAGATGATTGACAATGGAGTCTCTCCGAGTCATGTATCGTTTGGTAGTGTTTTGGGAGCTTGCAGGCATGCAGGACTTGTGGAGGAGGGGAAGATGTTGTTCGAATCCATGGTTAAAGAACTCGGGATGTACCCAACCGCGCACCACTATGCATGTATGGTTGATCTTCTAGGTCGTGCAAATCGGTTAGATGAGGCCACCAAGATTGTAGAAGAGATGCGAATTGAGCCAGGACCTCTGGTTTGGGGCGCTCTCCTCGGATCTTGCAGGATACATTGCAACGTGGAGCTCGCAGAGAGAGCTTGTAGGAGGCTTTTTGAGCTTGAGCCAACGAATGCAGGGAATTATGTGCTTTTGGCTGATATTTACGCGCAAGCTGATATGTGGCGCGAGGTTAAAAGACTAAAAAAGCTTCTGAAAGACCGAGGACTGCAAAAGGTTCCTGGTCGGAGTTGGATTGAAATTGAGAGGAAGTTGCATTCATTCATGTCAGTTGATGAGTTCAATCCGCATTATGAACAGCTTCATGCTCTGTTGTTCAAGTTATCGACGGAGATGAAGGAGAAAGGCTACGTGCCACGAACTGATGTTGTGCTCTACAAACTTGACGACGAGGAGAAGGAGAGAATCGTGTTGGGGCATAGTGAAAAACTAGCCGTTGCATTTGGACTCATCAATAGCAATCATGGAGAACCTATTCGGGTTACAAAGAACTTGAGGTTATGCGAAGATTGTCACACATTTGCGAAGTTGATCTCAAAGTTTGCGGAACGGGAGATTCTGATTCGTGATGTGAATCGCTACCATCATTTCCGAAATGGTGCGTGTTCTTGCGGAGATTATTGGTAGTTGTATCATGGAAATTGGAGAAGTCGTATTTCAGGTATGTGTACAGTTTGCTAACCAAGTTGTTTTCATATACTTCACTTACAAATGATTCTACAATTTATTTGCTTTGCAACAACAACTGATCTTTCATTTGTTACATGTGTCAACGTGCTCACAAATGAGTCTGTTATTCAGCCCATTTAATGGTCGGGTCAGGTTCACACTAACCTGCTCAACAGTTAAGTGTAATAGTAAACTTTCAACACGACCCGTGAACACAAATATTTGACAGTACCATCGTAACAAAAGGTTCAACAAATGATTGTACTGTTCTAAATTAGATTTTAAGGTTAAAAAATAAATAAAAGAATTCATAGTACAGACCACAGAACCATTTCACAGGATGGTGCTTAGGTATAGGAGGTCAACTGTGAGAGGAGTATAACACCAGAGAACCTATTCTTGTTCTCTTTTGTTTAGAAACTTTTCTCAATCATTTCATTAGTTGTTCCCGACAATATAATTTGCCCAACACGTATTTAGAACCATTTACACGAACATGCTGGCCCCATCAGTTGCCCGTAACTAAATGTCTTCACTGCACAGTTACTGAACCATCTTGCTTCATTTTGATGAGATTGCTTTCAATGTTCCGTAGTACTGGTTTGTATCTGCAACATTTGGATATAAGCATTAGGGCATATAGTGAAAAGTTTAAAATTTGCCCATGAAACCGCAAAGCGGGTGAGACTGCGAGAGTTATTACAGGCGAGTTAGTCCATTATATGCTTGAGCCACTTGTTGAAGTCGGGCTGATAGCTGCATGACCTCTGCAGATAGTGCCTCTGCTTGGCTCTGTTCTTTAGCAAGTTGACCCTAGAACAGGAATATAGAACGGAATCAATTATTGTTCACAACTCATATCTAATATCCTCAAGAGCTCACCTTAAGGGAAATAAGTTCAGGGGCGTGTTGCTGTGAAACAGACTCATTCACGTGCTTATGTGGTTCCGACACACCTTGAGCCTGGTCCATTCTCAACCTATCCAAAGCTGCACGGAGTTCTTCATTTTGTTTAAGACAATCTTTCACCTACGTATAACCAAATTAAGAAGACGCATATTAAAAGAAATTATGTCAACTCCCTGGAAAAGTCGGTGAAAGCAGCCCATTAGTTCTAGCATCAACCTTGCTGCAGCCCAATGGCTGTCCCACTGCCAGAAAACTTTTGTCTCCTCCACAATATGGAATGGAGCGAGTAAGCATAGTAATGAGCAATACATATATATTTACATACATCTGAGTTCAGGGATATAAGTGTGACTTCAATTGATGTATGTGTCAGCTATAAATAAACCAATGGCGATAACGCAAGCTATTTGGTCCCTGAACTGCTAAAAACTTACATTTAACATTCGGCAAGTACTAGTATTTAAAACAATCTTCTACTTCTTCTCCAACCTGAATAATACTCCATCCGTTCCAAAATGAGTGTCATTGTCTCTATTTTAAGAAAGTTAAGAACTTAGTGTGTTATATTTACCATCGTATTCTCGTGATCATGAGTTATAACAAACTTAAGGTATCCTAACTAACTTATTATAAGGATATGATTGGTAATTCATGCATAACTAACTTCCTAAAATGGAAAGGATACTCATCGAAACAAAAATTCAAGAGAAACATGACACTCAGTTTGGAATGAAGAGAGTAATAAAATTTTATAAGGGACTTCTTTCACTTCTGGACTTCTCTAATGGATGCCTAATATAAAAAAAAAAATATAGACTATTATAACAATATAAGGAAAGAAACACAATAATCAAATGAAACCATAGTCAAAGCCTAGATACAACACATTTTAATCATTGGTTTATGCAAGATCCAGACATCAGATTCCATTATAACCTCAGCCACTGATAATTACCTGATTCTCCCATTGTGCTGATATGCCCTTTGCCTCTTTATATGAAGCCAAGAGGTTCGAATTTTCCTCAAAAAGCCTCTCTATATCTGAAGACTGTGAATCAATCTGAGGAAGGAGAAAAAAAAATGACTGCCTCTGGTTGTCATCCGAGGGCATAACAGCAAGTTTTCAACTCCTGAGCAATAACAATACCTCCATAAGTAGTTTCTGCCTACTACTTTCCAATCTCTCAACAACTACAGCCATATCATGCAACTGCTTCTCAAGTTTCTCCTTGTCTTCCTGTAAAACATGAAATGAAAGGATGCAATAAATGGTAAGTGGATGAGAAAAATTACAAGAGGACTAAACAAGTTCCTGAAAGGATATCAATTGGCGAATTTCAATACCATTGAGAATGATCTCTGTGTTCCTTTTGCTATGATTTCTTCTGTGGTGTACAAGTTAGGATCAGGTGACGAAGGAAAAGCAAATAAAAAATGTCTAAAATGCTAGTTCAGGAGTTCTGGCTCCTCATCAGATCATGAGCTGTGATGGTATGCTATCTAAGAGAGGACATGGCTCTATATAAAGCTACAAGGGAAAATGAATCCAAATCTGCAAGTCCAACTTCGGTAAAATTCAGTGCAGAAGTGCCCAATTGTACAGCTAGGTTCAATGTGGATGAGAGACAGATAAACTCCTCATTTACTTCTCTTTTTTCTTTTTCTTTTTCTTTTTATTCTTGATATGTAACTTCTACTTGCAAAAGTTTTAAATGCACAGATGAGTTACAGAAACAGATTGTGTACTTCCTATACTCAGGAAGCTTCAAGTCCCTTCGGTTCAACAAAAGGAAAGGAAGTCTATGGAGCATTAGTAATAGTATAAGAGTCCAATATTCCTCAAAATGTGTGAATATGACCAGTCTCTCAAAAGCTAAGCCTGAGTACAGAGTCATTTCGTCAATTCTCTATCTTATTATTAGAAGTGGTCCACATATCGTCCAAAAGAGATCTTAGAGCCACGAGGGAATAGCTTGTTGTGAAGATTTTACATTCAACAAATGAAATTTACATAGATGATATTAATACCTGATGCTCCTTTGGATAGGGCTGCAAATTTCTGTTCTAACTCTTGCTTTTCAGACATAAGGGCAGAAATCTGAGATTGCTCCGCCACTAAATGTTGTCGCTCTTGCTGCCTTAAAAGTGACTCTTGCTGAAAAAAATTTAAATGTCAGCAAACACAAAACCTGACATACTTCGCTGAGGAAAACCAGACCATGAAAATTATGACAAATTGACCTGCAATTCAAATTTCAATCTATCCAACTCCTTTTCCAAAATTTGCATCTGATCTAATGAACTTCCTGTAGAGGGTATTCCACCATATGAACCACTCATTGCCTGTTGCTGCATAGAGTTTAGTTCTGCTCTCAAGGCTGCTGCATCTTCCTCGGCCTATTGCAAGATAGATAGTAAGAGAAGAAACTAGGATGTTTAGAAACATTTAACTTTAAGGCAGAAACTTGTTGCATACTCGGTATTGTTCTTCTTCTGCTTCCTTTAGACGTTTCTGGAGTGAGCGAATCTGGGCTGACAGATCCTCCTACACGAGAGAATCAAATTCCATGAGAGAAGTGTGTCCTAACAAAATAGAACAACAAGGAAAATTAGTATGTACCCGTGCAACAACTGCTGCATCTTTTTCCATTGCAACATCCCTAAGAGCTTTCCTCAAAGATGGTATAGTACTATGTTCCTGCACTTACAATCATGAAGTAACCAAGTTAATATGTGAAATCATGCTAAAACGATTCTCGGCTTCAGAGATCTAAGCTGAGAATTTTTCTTTCCGGTTCTCCCTTTGTCCTAAAATGAGTGAGAAAAATGAAGAAGAAATTAGTTATTGTTGTATACTTCCTCGTGTATCCCTATAGACGTGTTGTAACAAACTCAAGGAATAATAACTTACTTATTATAAGGATATTATTGGTATTTCATACATAACTAACTTCCTAAAAAGGAAATGGAACACAGATTTTGGAACAAAAGTGCAAGACAAGCAAAACACTCATTTTGGGACGGATGTAGTATTATCTTTAACCATCCTTTTCATTCTTAAGCTGTTAAGCTAGATTGTACTTCTAAAAACATTTAGTATGTCTATCAAGCCATAGTTAACATACAACATATCATGGATTCCATCGCTAAACAATGTAGCATAAACATAATGAACTTCCATTTACCAAGTTGCTTAGGTGCTTCTGTTGTATATCATTCTCGGCCTCCTTTGTTTGAAGCTGAAACGGAAAAGAAAATCAGATTTCTATATAAATCAATAATCAATAACCAATCGGAAAATTCATGGTCACCAGCATACCCTGTAACTTAGTTTCTTGTTTAGCTCCTCCAGTTCCTCATTCTTCCTCTGCAGGTCCTTTAGCTGAGATACTAAACTACTAACATCAGTCTGCACCATTTTTCAAAATTGAAAACATATTATGCATATTGTTATCTCCAAGACTATTAACTACAATTCCACACAAATTTGATAAAAGATGCTACCTCGGAGAGCCGAGTTCCGCTCTCTGATTTTCTTATCTCCACAATATCTGTTCCGTCAGAACACATAACAATTACAATGTCCTTATCAACATTTTAAAAAATCACAAAAATGTAACAGTAAATTGAAACAGAAAAAAGGTCAACCGTTAGGGCTTGAAGAAACATTGCTTAGATCTGATCCTGACGATCCTTTGCCTAATCTCTCTGCTGCTCTTTTCTGACGAATTTCTTCCAACTGAACTCAGAAAAAAAGAAATGGATTCAATTCAAGTGAATTCAACATAATGTATACAAAATGGTGAGAAGAAAATGGAGAGATGCGTACCGTTCGTCGACCAAGAGATGCGTGATGTGATTTCATGGCGGAGGTAAGATGAATTGCAGAGTACAAAATCCCGAGGCGAACAATTCGTTTAGGCGCTTCTCTGCAATTCTTTCGAACCCCCAATTAGAGAGAGAAATCGACCCTTCTTGTGCTGTGGCTTTAAGGGTCTGCAATACGGAGGAGGAGGAGGAGGAAGAAGAAGGTGAAGGACGTAAATTTCACAAATGTATGTACGATTTGTATATCTATATAGTCAGTGGAATTAGAGATAATCAGATAAATAGATATTAAATTACATGATGATATGCAGATGCAACTAATATTTTTAAATTGCACCGCCTATTAAATATAACATAATGGTCACTTTCTATTTTTATATGCTTGGCATGTGGTCAAATTAATATCTTAATACCATAAATATCCTTATGACCACCTGCAAGGACATATTGGGTTTGGAGAAGAAAAAAATAAGAAGATTGACGAATAAACAGCTAAAAATTTCACTATTTGGATTAATAAGAACAACACGAATAGATTAATATGAACAATTGAGATTTGAGATTTAAAAAAAGTTGGATTTGATATTCAAAATATATATAGGCTGCATTTGGATTAAAATTTTAATGGGAATAGGAATAATTCTCATTTCAATTCTCATTCCCTCCATTCCCAATCTCATTTCCATTCACATGAGACGTTTTTGGATCAATTGACGTGTGGGAATGGGAATCATTTTTTTTTTTTCAATTGTTATTATTTGATTAAAAAAAAATAATAAATCATTAAAAATAAAATCGATCAAATTATTCACACATTTACAAATACTTAAATAATTATACAAAAAAAAAAACGTCACTTGTAATTTAAAAATTAATAAGCGCTACAATTTTTT
>JAYMTA010002610.1:0-16095 GCA_036897625.1 Pelargonium cotyledonis | reverse complement strand
TGCATCAAATCATTGCAAAAAGCTAAAAATATTGATTTAGTGAGACGAAAATCTTGATAGCATCTGACTTCATTTCCGTTTAATACTTCCATAATAAACCTGTGACCAGTTCGCATGGATGTACGACAAGGTTCTTTATAGATGTAATTGACATAGTAGCTCAAAACATTTTTCACTGCGAGTCGGCATAATTTCGTCCATTGTTCATGATTTCTTTTCCTTTGATGCATTATTACTAACTCATCTTCTTCCTCAAGCTCCATATCATCAGGATGTGCACTAGCTAGTCTGCTTATATCCCAAGGCTCCATGAAGCTAAAATAAAAGCTAGACAAAATTTATCAAGATAATACTTAAAATTACAAAAAATAAATAAAATAAAAACCTAGCATATAAGTTATATTTTAAAAAATAACATATTGCACATCATGTATCAAAGTTCAACTCATTTCATTAAATACATTAAATTAATGCATAAAATATCAAAATTCAAGTCACTTCATCAAATAAAACAAGTCACAAATAAACTCGACCTAAACGAAGACTTAAAAATTATAAATTGTCCTAATATAGTAAAATATCATAGAATTCAAGGATCCGAGTGATCCGGTTTACTCCCCGTAGCAATTTTATAGTTAAACTCCAACCAAGACAAACGAAATTCATTATCTTCTTGCAAAAGAAACATTCCACGCATCTCTTTTTTGCAAAGGAGATTGCAAGCGTAGTTCCTAAACTTGCTTTTGTGAACAATGCCAGGCATATTTCGTAGAATACCTACACATTTTTCCTGAATTGGATCTGTATCAGGTGAATTACCGAATGATGTAGCAGTATTTTGTTTAGCCATAACCTTAATAAGTGTATGAATATCTTGTCTCATTGAAGTAGCAGCAGAAACTTTCTTGTTCCCTGCCCTATTATTTGGGTTATCTTGTTGTTTTCTTTTCCCTGCTGATGGTGTAGAAAATACAATTAAGTCGTCATTAGTTGCATCAACATGTTGAAATTCTTCATAGATTTGATCCACACGATCTTTCTCCCTACCATCATTATCATGGTCGACTTCATCTTCATGATGTATTGCATCTTCATAAAGTTCTAGACCTACAACAGATTTATCGGGTTGTTTTGAATTTTTCTCCATCTCATGTTGACTAGGTGCTCGTGTTCTCTCACCAGTTGCAGCAATATCAGAAAATAAAGCATCATATTCAAACCATAATAGTGTGAGATCTACATTCTTAAATTTCTTAAATTCTTTATTCACCTACAAAATCAAAATTCAAGTACCTAATATAATTGTTACGTGAACAAAATAAAAATTAACTAACCAAAATTCACAAAATTTAGTTTTCAAAGTTACCTTAATTTTTTCTTCCCACCATTCACTACAAGAAAACGCCTCAATTCCGACGGAATTTGCGACGGAAACACTTTATTCCATCGATTTTTTCACCGGATCCCAACCCAAGCCGGTTTCACTTCTCATTAATGCTTTTAACAACAACCAGTCAACTTTTATTTTATCCCAACGATTTTTCATTTGTATTCTATTATAATTTCGCCCAGTCTCCTTCTTAAAATTAGTGACCACATTTGCCCAACCTTCTATGTTGAAATGACCATGTGGCCTATTTCCTTTCCTAATCTCTTCCAAACAAATATCAATGAACTTCTTCAAAACATCTGGCTCCCACTTTGCAGAGACTGACTCTTTTTGTTTTCCACAACTGATAGTGTTCATAGTATTTTCTTTATAGGCTGAATTAGAGTCCATCTAACAAAAGAGTATCCGTAATTTATTTTACTGATAATGTTATGGGTTAAATACAAACATACATCCAACACAGAACAAAGATTAGGAAAATATACTCTAAATTAGCAACTATTTCATCAAAAACAAGTTTGTTTACTGTTGATATGCGTTGGGATTTTTATAGACCGTAATTTATTTTTTCGAATAGATTAGAAAGAATTAACTATCAGGTATATATTATGTTCTGTGTAAACTGAGAAGGGCACAATGAACAAATAAATTAGAAAGGGTTTGGTGTGCATATACGATGTATTGTTCGGCAAGCAAAAGCTATAAAACAAAACTCAAAGATGAATGATCTACACATTTTATACTCAAACAGCAACATTAACAACTAGCAAAACAAAGCCACGACAAACAAAACAATGCACTGAAACATGATCCACAACACACAACTATATTTCAAGCTAGAAGAAACAAACAGTGGTGCTATTGTGGTTTATAACTTAAAATAATTATATCCATCAAATAACTGACATACAACATTGAATCATATGGCCTACATAATATTTCACAAGCACGCACCAAACTGAGAGCTAGCTATTGATCTTCAATACCACATATAGAGTTACAGAATTCAGAATACACTACTAAAAAAATAAAGAGCTTTTACTGGCCACCTATTTCAATGACAGAACGTAAGAAGAAATATACATATAATGATTTTCATAGACATAAAAACGTAAATTAGAATAGGGACGTTTACCAGTATAATTTTTTCGTCGAAGTGACGAAATCGTCAAATACTTGTGCAAGTCACCGGAAAGCTACCAAATAAACGTAAATATTTCTGGTTGATGTTCTACGTATTTATAGTTAAGAGAGATAGATACCAGTAATAATTCTAACGTTAACCAACAAATTGAGTTATACAATGATTATATGTGTAATTAAAAGAAATAGGGAAAGACAAATACGTCATTTACTTGGTCAAACTAGCTCTTTTTTTAAGTGCTCATGAGCTAAAAAATCAGAAGTTGAGAGTACCCAACTCTTTTTTTTTTAGCTCATCAATTGGAGCTTATGAGCTATTTTAATATTTACCAAACGCTTGAAAGAGCTATTTGGCATGAGCTAATCCAAACACTCTTTTTGGACTCACTTATTATGTGAGTCTATATGGTGTACATACAAAATTGTTGGATTTAGGATAAAACGCGTATATGTACAGCTTGCGTTGGTCCAACTTGATTCTTGTTCTTCAAATTTTGGAAACCAGAAAGCAAATAACACCAAAAGTCCATTGTTTACGAGAAAAGTAACACAAATTAGGAAACTCACAAGATAAACATAGATGATTAGATTAAGTTATAAACCACTTCTTTGACAAGTCATGAAGATGCTAATTAACAAGATTAAGATCAAAGACTATGAAAGGCTTTTTCTATGAAGTTGCAATCTTCAATACCTAGCTAGGTTCCAGAACACAAAGATTAATAGCTGAATTTACAAGTTTAGGAGGTGATCTTAATTTATTCAAGATAATAGTGGACTAAAAAAGTTATTCTCTCTATAAAAAAACTGGAAATTCTAACCGCCTTTTCTCTTATTTTTAGTCTTTCGGTAGATTAGATTTTTACTTTGAATAACCGTCGATCTTTCTTGGTCAGCGGTGGTTCGATACTTTTTCTTCTTCATTTTATTGATAATGAATAAACACACAAATATAATTTTATTAATTTATTATTATGTTGGGTTTATCATCAACATTGACTTATCTTGTATCATTCCCTTTCGGACAACTTCCTATATCCACATCCACTATATGTTAGTTTGTGAGAGTAATATGTATACTGCAAAGTGAATAACTTTTTCCGTCATGTTATAGTAGTTTTTTTTTCTATAATTTATTTTTATTACCGTAGGTCTTCCATTGATGTCAAAAGTTATATTCTGTCTTCACTTGTTGGAAGTTGTTTTTTCGTTATGAGTGATAAGTTTTACTTGATACTAAGTTGCATGTTAAATTTTTTTTTTTTGGAAACGACAAGAACTCAACTAATTGTGTTATTGTTCCAGTCAAGATTTTAATTAACTATATGACAATTGTTTGTTCTAATGAACATTCAAAATTGTGAATTAGATCACTAATGTTAAATTTTTTAACTATACATGAGAATTGTTCTTCATCGTATGTAGTTTGCCATCAATTTTAGTGAAATTGATATTATTTATAAATAATTAAATAGATATAATATTTGGCTAATTAAGAAAAGAGAGTTAATTAACTGAGCAACTGAAGTCCAAACCCCCAAATGAGTGTAAATAATCTTTGTGGTAAATAGTCTTCTTTTATTAGTTGGAAATAAATAATAGTGTTAATGATGGGTTGAAGATTTGATTTGGTCCAACAACAATTCAGTTAGAGATACTAGAACAGATCATGTCTTGCATTATTGTTAAAATAAGTCATATTTAAATTAGGTGGCCAGTCACTAATAAGTAGCAATTAATTAACACCTAGATGGTCAAGAAAAAATATATATTATTGTTAAATATAAACTACTTGCATGTTTCATGCTTGCTGATATGAACATGCTTAATATATAACACTGATTTTTATAAAAAGTGTTTGTTGATTTGAATTATTATTGTTTATTTCACAATAATCTGAATTTCTACTTCTCTTTGTTTGGTGGCCTAGAAAATGTCATAATGTCAAATATTGTGACAATTGATAGTGATGACTACTATTGATACCGCACAATCCTTAGTAGGATATATAGGTTTCCTTATGTTCCCTAATAATTGAAATCAAAGAACCCAAAAAATAAAGATATAGGAAAATAAAGGATTTTGAGGTACCCACAATCACAATACTTTATGGTCATATTTGGCATTGGAGTCTGAAAAAAAAACAAAAGAAGGGTCACAATTGCCAAATCATAGGAGCACAATTTGAAGTTAAGTTCAAGACGTACAAGTAATTTATGGGTTTTGCTTTTACCATATAGATTTGTAACGAAATTATTGTATACATCAACTTTTAGGTAAACTGTCAAAGTCACATCTAGTTTGTTGATGGTAACTACAAAGAACACAAACTGAAAATTCGAAAGCTACCAAGTAATGGTTCGGTTTTAGTTTAGGTATAAAAAAAATGCTACATCTAGATTAATACTATGGTGAAAATAAGTGTGAAGCGCTTTATTTTACTTGGGGTTAAAGGAACAATATTCTATTAACGTGTTAAGACAATTGATTGTATATTTTTTTTTTATGTATAGATGATCTTAGTCCAAAAAGGCCATACTTCTGATAATGTAATACAATACAAAAAAAGTTGCAAACTGTAACAGAAATTTGTGATAGGAATTTTTTCGTCGTAGATCATTCACAAATTGTGACATAAATTATGTTTTATATCACACACATTTGTGACGGAAATTTTCGTCACTGATACACATTTGTGACATAAAATTCTGTCACAACCATTTGTGACAATACAAACAATGACAGAAATATTTTGTCACTGTTCTGTCACAAATTTCATTTTGTAATTGGAATTCGTAGATTTGTGACATATATAGATTTGTGTCACAGATTGCGAGTTTTTTGTTGTGATATGTGTGAGCATTAGAGAAGCAGAAAAATCATTTAAGTGTCCTAATGATACAATGAGCATTGGATGCATGTTTCGATGCGGCGAAAAGACTTGGAAATATGTGAGATCCTTAAGTTTGGGAAAATGGGATGACTATGCATTCATGCGGGAGCCTTGAAGAGGTGAGATGCCCTTCTTGTAAACACATATCATGCGAGAACCTTGGAGAAGTGAAACTTTTTATGATCCACGTAGTAAGCAAGAGCCTTTGAGAACAAGAGGTTACCATGAAATTCGAGGTTGAATTTTGAATTTTGAAGGGCTCTTATGAGCTTCAAGAACGGAGGAGCTCCCTCCCAAGAGGTGGAGAATTCTTTTATTAGACCAAATGCTGAGGATCCTAGGAAGAGATAGCTAGGAGGCTTCTCTTGGCATTAGGGTGCATGCGTGGGAAAAAAATGTTGAGATGGGTCATGCAAGATGGTATACACAAATGAGCATAAAGTGCGCAGATCCTGGTGTCAGGCCGTAGTTTGAGCATAATCGGTCGCGACATGGCTATGTGGCAAGGTGCGCTCAAGTACGGGTATGTGTGTGCACAAACATCCTACTAAATGGTGGGTCATGGCATAGTTAGACAAGGGACGCATTCAGATGTTCAAACTTGTGTGCGGTGTAAGGAGGTGAGGGACATGAATCTCATTGCCAAGCCCTAGCTTCGGCCGTTTGGCTTTCGGAGTTGTGGCTCGGTTGGGTAGTTCTCCCATCGATTTGCATTTGTGTTTCCAATGACATAGTACTTATGTTGCTGAGTAGCTTTTGGGTGGTTCCGCTCTGTCCATAGCTTCAACACGTGTCGAAGTGGAGTCCGAAAGACATGAGTCACTTTCACAGTGGCTGGTTAAACTTAATTACAATTATTTAAGTAACATTATTATGATCAAGACGATATAAATTTCAAAATTTCTTATAAAATTACGTACGGTACTCAAAATCGTCAGCCGACAAATTACTAGTCTTTCGGTAGCTAATATTTAACTTGATGAAAAGTTCTAAAAAAAAAAAAAAAAACTTGGCGAAAAAAATCTGACAAATTTTAAAACAAAAAAAGTTATTCAACCTTTTTGTTGGAATAATTCTATATATCTACCTTACAATGGTTAAGGAAATGTCCATATATAGACTTGTGATGAGCACAAAATTGACAAAATTCATTGTCTTCAAACAGAAGTGAAAATGATTTGTCCTCGACTTCTTGTCTAGTAGTTATGGGAGATAAAAAAAAAAGGCTAGATGCGAAGTGACAACCGGTTGTCTCTTTGAAAAGAAGATAAGTCAACACATAAAAGAGATATAGAAAAAAATTAAACAAAGAATGGGTTAGGATTAAATAGGTGAACAATAATAAACAGATTACAAGTGATAAAAGTTGGTACAGTTTGTTACCGACTTTTTTTTGAATCTTGCAACAAAAATAAACACGAGATATAATTAGAGCCGTCGATAATTAAACATAATGCGAAAAATTGATTGAAAAGTATATTGATTCTTGTTAAAGGTGTCTGGTGCTTTGTCTTTCACAAGTCATCATGTTCTCATTTGGATTATTATTGTTTGTTCGTTTTTTATTTGGTTCTTAGATTTCTTGGGGTTTCATTTTCATTGGTGGTTATGGTTGGGTGCGAAACTTTTTACATAATTTTGGCTCATTAATTGGTATTACTTCAAAAATAATCATCATCATGTTAAATTAGCTGGGTCTTTGTGAAAAGTTCACACCAAAATTGGGTTTATAGTAGCATTTTCTTTTGTGAAATGTGACAAGAAACTAAAAGACAACTATACATGAAAAAGTTTCATAACAAGACAACAATGAATAATAAGGACATTTTTGTGCTCTGAAACTAGTTGACATGCTAATAGTTGGAGAATTCATAAAATTTGTTGCAACGTGTTGGTGTTTGTTTGGTAACTCTACTTGAAATTCAAAGGAACTGAAATGAGTAACGGTCAACGTGCTAGGGCGGATGCTAGCTGAAGCAAGAATGGTGGAGTGGCCGTCTCCGTTCAGAAAGTTCTAAATTATATGATACTGAAGAGGGATGATGGGATATTCAGGACTTTTCAGGTCATACAAACTTTAAAAATTGAAAGAGAGGACAAAAATGTATTTAGTATACTTATTGGTGATACAAGCATAAAATTCATGTCCGTTAAATAGAAGGCTTGTTGTGAACAAGGTGATCCAAACTTTTGCTAGGGGCCTTTCAAATTAGAGTTGTATGGGTGAGTTGGTTTACAATGTCCAACCGATATTACTTCTTTCTTTGTTATTGGATAATTTCTTAGCAATACAATCTTCAAGTTTCAAAAGAAAAAAAAAGTATCATAAAAATATTCCCAACTACCACTTCATATTATAAGAAAAATGAACGAGAAGTCTTTTTTTGATAAGAATTTAACGAGAAGTTTGTTAATATAATATAATTACTCTTGTATACTTATGATTATGTGTTATAACAAATTTAAGAGTTTTTTTTTTTCGATGAAACCACAAACTTTTATTAATTCAAATCAAATAACAAGAGAAGAACTACATCCGGTGGACAATCCGAACTAAACCACGACATACGAAAACGGGAAGCCCGAGCCAATTTAAGGGATATTAGTAATTCATGCCTTACAAATAATTTACAAAATCTATGTCTAATCAAACTTGTCTCAACCAAACTAGTTTATTAATTATTTTGAGCCCATTATTGCATATTATATATGGCCTCTCATATAATAAAGTAGAAACGAAAATGAGCTGAAGAGTCCAGTTTCATTGATCCATCAGCCCAATATTGGTCCAATTGATAGATATTTTCATGGGTTGCTAAATTGGGCTATCCTACTAACAAACCATAATCAGGCCCAACCTCTAGAAATGCAATCAAAACGACGTCACACGAAGCGACCGAATCGAGGTAGCATTATCTGACAACTTCCACCACGTAGGCACAGAACTCGGCGTGGACTCGAGACCCGAAGTCCTCAAAACATCCGAGTTACCTGACTCGCTCACTCACTCACTCACGGACTCACTCGCTTGCCGTGCAATGCTCGGAACCGTAACCAAAGCACCTTCCACAACACTCCTCATTCTAGACACCTTCTTCGTCTTCTTCCTCGCGCCTTAAACCACCTTCCACCCACGGCGCACGTTAGACCTTTCTGGCCTGCAAATCCCAAGATTTTCGCTCTCCGAACGTTATGATGGGCCCCGAGACTCAAGGCTTCGGAGAAACTTACCTCTACACAACGCGAGACGAAATGGAGACTCTCGTCCTCGATGAGCCATCCAACGGCCAGCCCGTCTCCGATCACCTCCCGGATGATCCCCACCGGTCATCCTTATCGCCGGTCAGTGGCCGCCAGAGTCCCAAATCGCCCTTCAACTCCTACCTCGAGCCCCCATCTTACGCCGATGCCGTCTTCTCCTCCTTCGATTCACCATCTAATGGTCACGAGAGTCCCAAAGGCTCGCCGAATTCAAACCCTACGAGCTCCGATTACTTGCGCATTTCGGTTTCGGATCCGCAGAAGGAGCAAGAGCTGTCGAATTCGCTCGTTCCCGGCGGAACCACTTATTACACGTACTTGATCACGACGAGAACGAACTTGCCCGAATTTGGTGGACCTGGATCCGAGTACAGCGTCCGGAGGCGGTTCAAGGACGTCGTCACTTTGGCGGATCGGTTATCGGAGTCGTATAGAGGTTTTATCATTCCGATTCGGCCTGATAAGAGTGTTGTGGAGAGCCAGGTGATGCAGAAGCATGAATTTGTGGAGCAGAGGAGATCTGCATTGGAGAAGTACTTGCGCAAATTGGCTGCGCACCCGGCGATCCAGAGAAGCGATGAATTGAGAGTGTTTCTGGAGGCGAAAGGAAAATTGCCGCTGGCGAGGACCACGGATGTGGCGTCGCGTATGTTGGATGGGGCGGTGAGGTTACCGAGGCAGCTAATGGGGGAAGAAGCAGTGAATGCGAGCGAGGTTTTGCAACCTGCCAAGGGTGGAAGAGATTTGCTGAGGATATTTAAGGAGTTGAAGCAGGCGGTTGTGAATGATTGGGGAGGTGTGAAGCCTTTGGTGGTGGAGGAAGATAAGGAGTTCATGGAGAAGAAAGAGAAGTTGATGGAGTTTGAGCATCAGCTCAGTAATTTTTCTCAACAGGTCATTGTTTATCTACATAAACTGCATTACTTACCCTTTATGCATGCATGCTTCATTAGCTTTATTTGGGAATTTAGGGTATTGATTTGTGAGTGAACATGCATTGGCATTGGTTTTATGGTTTCATGATCTGCAATGTGCACCTATTTCCACCAAAATTTGTGAAGAATATATGTTTTGTATCAATAATAATGTTATAATTGTTCATAAATGAAGTTTTTTACTACTCTATCCCAAATGAGTATACAGTTCTTAGTAATATCTCTTGCATGCCCTTAAGGGCATTTTGTGTAACTAGCTCCAGTAGTTCTAAGTAACTTATCTTTTGAATATTATTGGTAATTTATGCATAACTAATATCCTAAACATGAAATAAGCGGACTCTCATTTTAGTAAAGGGGAGTATTCCATATAATTCATGTAAATAACTATAGGGCCATTCAGTTTTCTAACTTGCCTTAGTTGAATGTATTATATGAAAGACAATAGTCTGCTTTTACTTTTATTTCTGTGGGTTTTATAATTGTTGCTTATCTTGCAGGCAGAATCACTTGTAAAAGCTCAACAAGACATAGGAGAAACAATGGGGGAATTTGGCCTAGCGTTTGTAAAATTGACCAAGTTTGAGGTAGAGGATGCTGTCTTTGAATCTCAAAAGGTGCGAGCTAACGATATGAAAAATGTGGCTACTGCCGCTGTTAAAGCTAGCAGATTGTACCGGGAGTTAAATGCCAAGACGGTTCAACACTTGGTAGGTTACAGGAACTTTCTATGTATTTCAACGTTAGATATGGTTAGTAGTGTTACCAGTACTTCAATCTTCATCATTATATCTTGCTAATCCTTGTTAGGAAGTTCTCTTGACAGAGGAAGGTACAGAATGGAAGTGATACATTTGGCCCATTCTCTTTAAATAAGAAGTTTATAGTTTTAAATAAGCTGATATTTCATTTACATTCCAGGATAAGCTTCATGAATATCTTTGCGTGATGCTAGCTGTTAGCAGTGCATTTTCAGACCGATCAAGTGCTTTGTTGACGGTACAGACCCTTTTATCAGAGATATCCTCCTTGAGTTCCAGGATTGAAAAGCTTGAGGTTGCTTCATCCAAAATATTTGGGGGAGATAGGTCACGGAATCGCAAAATAGAAGAGTTAAAAGAAACTATGAAAGTAACTGAGGATGCAAAAAATTGTGCAGTCAGAGAGTATGAACGGATTAAGGTAACGTCATGGTTTGTGTGAATATTCTTGGGGCTAGAATGTTTGAACAGTTTGGTTGCAAAGTATGATTTGGATAGTTTTTTTTTTTTTTTTTGGGTCCTGAAATGAGTGTCATATTTTTTATTTTGAAAGTTAGTTATTCATGAATTACCAATAGTATTTCTATAATAAGTTAGTCAGTATCCCTTGATTTTGTTACAATATATGCACATGGAGATATAATAGGAAATATATAAAACTAACTAATTTCTTAACATCTCTCGAAAAGAT
This sequence comes from Pelargonium cotyledonis, assembly GCA_036897625.1. Classification (NCBI taxonomy): domain Eukaryota; kingdom Viridiplantae; phylum Streptophyta; class Magnoliopsida; order Geraniales; family Geraniaceae; genus Pelargonium; species Pelargonium cotyledonis. Next base: position 5,021 of record JAYMTA010002610.1, on the reverse strand, counting down.
TATAGAGTTCAGAAAATCCTATTACTTGTGGACTGTTTTCAACTGAAATTTAAAATCTATATTGCTCACAAATATGCGATTCTTCTGCCTTGCAGCTTAATAACCATTCTGGAAAATAATTCTTACTTTTTTAGCTTCAAGTGGTGCAAGTTGCCATCAGTGATTGTAATAGATTTGTTTTCCTTTTAACCTTTCTTTTTCTTTTCCTGTACCCCCGTCCATGGCGGCTTTTTCAGAAAACTAAGCTGAGCATATAATTTTTTTCTTTTCATTTCTTGCATGGGATGGGCCTCTGTATGTTTTGAGTATCAATGTTACACTGTCTTAAATGATTGAAGTTAATAGCTGTTCACTATTTCCAAAAATCTTGTAGGAAAACAATAGAAGTGAGCTTGAAAGGTTAGATAAAGAGGTACATAATGATTTCTTGAGCATGCTGAAGGGGCTTGTAGTTAACCAGGTACCCTTTTTAACTCTTCTGTCTCTCTCTTCTCCTTTTTTTATGGGCATGCATCTAATTAGTATGAAATTTCGTCTGACTTTTATTGTTGCTCATAGAATCAGCTGAGCATTGAAGAATGTTTTGGTGCTTTTGAGAAAATTGAAATTTCACTAAAAATAAATCATATGTAGGTGTTCTCAGTATCACTATCACACGGATACAGTGAATCAATACAGATAAGCAGAGTTTGATTTGCTTTTAGCATTCCATGTTGTCCTGGTCCATCATTTTAAGGGCAATTGATATACCACCAATGTGATTGTCAAAGGCTTAATTTTTTTCAATTTACCGGATGAGTCTAGAGTGATTTAGAAGCAGTTTCAATTAATTTTGAAAGGAACCAAATTAGCTGTATTCTGAATTACTGACCACTTGAATTTGCCCCCAACTAGTTATTTCGTCCAGACCGCAATGTATTTACCCTTAAAAATGATAATTTGTGGCACCCACACCCACACCCTATCTCTTATGAATAATGCTCTGGAGTATATGTTAAAACAGGCAGGATATGCAGAGAAGATGGCAGTTGTGTGGGAAAAAGTTGCAGACGAAACAAGTGGGTATAAGCAAAGCTCACAGGTGAAGAATGAACTTTGAAGTTCTGGTTCTGTTCTTTTTGTCTCTCTTTGTTACTATCGAAGCACTTCATTTGTGTACATTATTTGAATTTAGTACAAATTCATGATATGTTCTATAAGAATTGTTCCTGAGCTGCTTGTGATGTGTCATGGGATACATAGGTTCACCTTCATAATGGTTTTGACTGACTTTGTTAACTCTTCACCTAATGTGAAAAAATATACATGCCCAAATCATTGTTTGTGTTGTACTCCCCCATTCCGAAATGAAAGTCTTTTTTCTTATTTTGGAAATAACTAAGTAGAAGTTAGTGATGTATAATTACGTGTCTCGGTTGGTACGCTTGCTTATAAAAAAAGAGTTAATGATGTAATTACATTTGAATCCCCACAAGCACGTGTCATAATAAACTCAATGATTTTTTACTTCTTTATTATACAGACGTTTCATGTTATAACTGACTTTATATAAATGAGAGATGATACTCATTTTGAGACATAAGTGCAAGACAATTTAGGGAAGTGAGGAGCAATTTTTGTTCTTCTGTTGTTGCGATCTGTGTACTTCATTTGTGTATGTTACTTGAATGGAGTGCAACTTGATACTCACCTAAGTTTTCTCTTGAACTGCTTGTGACAAGATACACAAATACTTGAGCTCTCAATTTTCAAGTTTTAAGCTTGATTGATGCCCTGGTAAAACCATTTTTGTTTTGTTTTAGTTTTACTATTTTCAAGGTTTCTTGTGTTAAGAAAATGTAAAGAATAGTTTTAGGATATGCTTTTATGTCTCAAAATGTGTCATTTTTATATCTACACCTGTATTTTTGTGTTTTATAACAAATTTAAGAGATACATTATAAGGATATCATATAAAATTTAGAGAAACGGGAGACTTATTTTGAGACGGTGGTATATATAAGAATGTAATGCAAAAGAGAGATATTAATTGAGTGATAAAATCATTATCATTCATTCAAGTCAATAATAAGAAGCTGAATACATGGAAGCAAACTTGTATTCACAGACAACGATCAGCACTCACTAACCAAAGTCAAAATTCAAGAATGAAAGAATTTTAAACTACCATCACTACTTGGCGCCAAACTCTGCATTTCACTCACTCGTTGAAGGTACCGCACCTCCATCATCGCCGGAACTGCTAGTCACTTCCGGCCTAATCTCTTCCAGTTGCTGAAGAACTTGCTGAACTTCAGGTCGCGCTGTCGGCGAAGGATCAACGCAATGTAAAGCCAGCTTCAACGTGTTCAACAACTCGTCGCCAATCATCGAAGCATCCCTCATCAGCTCCAGGTCAAAAACCTCATTTGTCCACTCTTCTTTCACAATCGAAGCAACCCACTGTGGCAAATCCACACCATTCATGGCCTCGCCGGGAGATTTACCTGTCAGGAGCTCCAACATGATGACACCGAGGCTGTATACATCAGTTTTCGCGTTTGCTTTCTTGAGCTTTGAGAGCTCAGGAGCTCTGTAGCCCAATGCCCCTGCTGTGGCTATCACATTTGAATTCGCTGCAGCTGTCATTAGCCGAGAAAGGCCAAAATCTGCGATCTTGGCGTTTGCCTCCTCATCGAGGAGGATGTTGCTTGATGTGAGGTTTCCGTGGATGATGTTTTCTTGCGAGTGAAGGTACAAGAGCCCGCGCGTCATGCCTCGTGCTATTTTCATTCTCGCCGGCCAATCAACTGGCGTGTCTGGTCCTCGAGCTGCACAAATGGAAAATATGGTCAGTTCTTTTACATGTTTTTGATCATGTTTGGAAATATAAAGCTATTGTTATTTCGAGTGTAGTTACCGTGGAGGAACGAAGCTAGGCTCCTGTTAGGCATGTAGTCGAAAACGAGAAGCTTTTCTCCTTTGGGTCCCAAATAGTAAGCCCTCATAGCTAAGAGATTGGGATGCCTGATTTTCCCAAGTACACTAACCTCAGTTTCAAATTCCCTCTGGCCTTTAGTGATTTTCTCTCTAAGTCTTTTCACTGCAACTTGACTCCCATCCTCCAATGTGGCCTTGTACACTGTCCCATAAGTGCTCTTCCCCATTATCTCAGCAGTTGCACACAAAAGATCATCAGCTGTGAAAACCATTGTCCCATCAAAATGAACCCGCTTCCCTCTGGCCTCTCCGCCGCCTGTTTCACCTTCAACTCCTGCAGCAGCCCCACCAGCAATAACCCCCTTTTCAGCTCTTGTAACAGCACTTCCCGGTTTCGCCTGACTGTCCTTTGATTGAGCCCTTTTCTTTACCAAACAGCATATCAAAACCAGACAAAGAATCAGCAAAACTAGAAGTAGAGCTCCTGCTGCAATGAGGATTATGTCTTTGGTACTCAGTTTGCGCCGGCTCTTTTGTTCCTCCGGCGCTGGACTCAGGCCACCTCCCGGAGGAGGCGCTTCAGGCGGGCAAGGACTTGAACCCGTGAAGCCGCACAATTGAACATTCCCCATGAATGAGCTCTCATTGAACTTCTTGGAGAGAGAAGTGGGGACAGAGCCAGAGAGGTTGTTGTAGGAGACATTGAAGGAACTGAGTGCTCCTAAACCAGCAAGTGAAGCTGGGATTGGTCCAGTGATGTTGTTTTGTGACAAGTCAAGCTGTGTTAGAGAGGAAATGTTTCCAATTGTGGCAGGGATGTGACCACTCAAATGGTTGCTCTTCAAGTTGAGAACAGAAAGGTTGTTTAACCTGTTGAGGCTCTCTGGGATTTGGTTGCTCAAGTTGTTGCTCTCAAGATTCAATGAAACAAGTGAATTAGAGAAGCTGGAAGGCAAGCTTCCATTGATGGCATTCTAGGAGAAATCAACTGCTCTGAGCCTAGAGAGCCTCCCAATTTCTATTGGGACTGCTCCACTGACTTGGTTATGGCTGAGATGTATCTCTTGGAGCTCACTCAACCTCCCGAACGAAGACGGGATGGTTCCGGATAAAAAGTTGTGATCGAGAGCCAAGAACTGAAGCTGAAAGAAGCCATTTCTCTTCTGTGCTCCTCCCCAAGAATCTGGGATAGAGTTGGAGAGATTGTTGTGCTGGAGATCGAGAAAGATAAGGGAAGGCGAGCGAGTGAGACTAATCGGGATTGAACCCGAGAACGAGTTGAAGCTCAGGTTGAGCCTGAAAAGCCTGGTGGAGTTCACAATACTCTCAGGGATGGTCCCGGAGAGCAAATTGTTGCCAAGGTCTAGAGTCTGGAGAAGAGGGCACGACCCGATTGAAGGAGGGACCGAACCCGAGAACCGATTGTTGAAGAGCTGGACGCCTCTGAGATTTGGGAGAAACCCCAATGCTGAAGGGATTGAGCCCCCAATGAGATTGTCATGGAGGCTGAGCTTTCGTAGAGCTTGAAGCTGCCCGATTTTCTCCGAGATTCGACCTCCGAGACCCTTCCATGGAAGCTGAATCACAATAACCTGCCCCTGAGCGCACTTGATCCCGACCCACCCGCCCGAGCAAGCTCCATAGCCACTGTCATTCCAGCTCCGCAAGAACCCTTTTGGGTCCGCAAATTCGTGCCTCAACGCTTGCAGCGACTGGTAATCAGCTTGCGTCACAATCACACCATCCCAATCCTGGCTCGAAACGCAAACCAGAAAATGAAGAAACAAGAGAATCTGGGCACAAATGAGATTCTTCTTCCATCTCTCCATTGAAATGGGTTCAAGTTATTCAATTTTTTTGAATGAAACAGGAGAAGAAGAAGCCATTAGAGAGTTAAGTATAGTGAAGAGGGTGGGTGGGGTCGAGGTCTCTGTAGTGGACCACGTGAAGAATCTTGCGAAACGAGACAGTGAAAAAATTGAAATTAAACCTGAGAGACAAATTTGTCAGGACAGAGGTTTCACAAATAAGATTCAAACCCTAACGGCTAAATTTTTTTTTTTTTTTTTTTTTTTTGTTTGGTGGGGGTTTTTCAATTTAGC